>PVLA01007887.1:0-97626 GCA_004027455.1 Hydrochoerus hydrochaeris | reverse complement strand
TGTCCGGGCGGCTGGCCACGTGGATGCGGTACTGGCCGCCGTCCTCCCCGTAGCACTGCTCGCGCAGGCTGCTGATGAGATTGTCCACCAGGCTCTCGATGTTCTCCTCCAGCATGCTCGACTCGTCCAGCCGCGCCGTGCCGCACTCGTAGCACAGCTGCTTGAAGACGCGCATGCGCACCGAGCCTGTCCTCTGGGCGCGGTCCAGGTAGAAGTGGAAGAGGATGACCACGTTGGCTGACTGCCAGGTGTGCCAGCACCAGGAGCAGTGGAACCTGCAGGGAGGAGGACAAGGTGAGGCTCCGAACAATCCTCCCCGGGGAGCCCAGGGAAAGGCGCCTGTTCTTGATCCTGGAAATGGATAGAGTATTTATTACCTTGTGGGTGCATTAGCATTCGGAAACCCCCAGCTGCACCCTCCTCCTGAAGGACATCCTTGGGCTAGGGCAGCATCCTCAGGAGCCTCCCGCTGGCTCTGTCTTGCATCCTGCAAGCCCCCTGCGGCCTAGGCTTACTGCACTCGGGGTGGGCAGCCCCACCAGCTTCATTGCTTGGCTGTGAAATACTGTGTGATGGAGGCCGATAAAGGTCCTCCTGCTCAGACCTCCTGTGACTCCGGTAATAGAGATGACCAACATTATCTGACGCACACATCTTTCTTGCTCTCAGAAAAAGAAATGCCAAGCACAGGTCCTGGCACACTGCAGGTCCACAGTAAACCACTGAGAATGAGTGGATGGAGACAGACTGGCCCAAGGAGTGACTGCCAAGTTTGGTCCATTTATCTTCACAAAGAACGGTCCCCTGTCCCTTGACAAGTCATCACAAGAGCCCACTGAAGCTCTACAGTGAACATCAGAAAAGTGAGTTCTGAGCCTTAATCCTGCCCCCGACATGCTCAGCCAAGCCCCTTATTCCCCATCCTCCCCAGTGCTTACACACATTTAGAGATGGAGCCCTTGTTGCCTTTCACTCCAGGTGACTCTTCTAGGCTCTCACGATGGAGACTTCCGAGGCAGCTGAGTGTCCACTGGGCTGACTGTGCCTTCCTGGTTGGCTCTTTCTAGGCCTTAGAGGACTTTTGACCAGGACCTAGGTTGGATCTCATAGACACTTTCAGCATTTGCTATATGCCAAGCACTACTCAGTCCAAGCTGTGAATAAACGTGAAGCCAAGCCACCCCCAGCCCCAGGGAGGCGCTGCAATGTATGCTCGATGGTGTAACCAGCACCACACAGGCAGGATTGGCAGAGCACAGGGCCCTGATGAGTCCTGAGCCAGAGCACCAGGGTTAATGCACCCAGTAGCCTAAAGGTAGAGTGAGAAGAGGGGTAGCAGTTCTGTAGCCCTGCTGGGATCCCAGGTCACCAACTAGCAAGAGACCCAGCTGAGCTCTGAAGCAAGAGTTTGCAAAATCTGAGCCCCCACCCAAGGTCCCAGCCCTTTGCACCTCTTTCTCCATTTTCAGTCTCCTTCTGCACTTCTCTAATTGAGTCAGTTGAGGGTTGTGTCCCCACCCTCCATCTGGACCCCTGATCTTAAATCTAAAGATAGCAGATCTGTGTGAGGGAAGACCTTAAGAATCAACTAGTCAGCCCGTATTCTATGGAAATGATAAGGAAGAACAAACCATAAAAGTGCCATCCTGTGCACCCAGCTAGAAGCAAGCCAGTTGCCAGTGTATAACAGGGGCCCAACGATGCGTCTTGAATTAATTTGAATTGACTTTTGTTAAGACAGACTCAACTGACTGTACACAAGTCTGCCTGCCTCCTTCTTTTGCCACCCTCAGCACCACTCTGCACCATGAGGGGCTCTGCATGCACACGCGTGTCAACAGGGGCAGCTCTGTGTCCATGCATCCAGGAGGCACCTGCCGGCTTCCCTGGAATAAATGCACTGTGCTGACCCTGCAGGTGGGTTTAAGCATGGGACAAGTGATACCATGCTCCCAACCCCAAAGTCAGTCTAAAAGATGGAGAGCTGTGGGGGTTTAGAGGGACATCCCCCCTCGGATAGGGGACCCTGAGCCTAAACACTAAGAGATGACACATAGAGGTCCCAGACTCATAGATAAGATAGTTGGAAGAGATTGATTATCAAAAGCCAACTCCTCATTTTGCAAATTGGAAAACTCAGTGCCAGAGAGGAAAATTTACCAAAAGTAGTTAGACACAAATCTAGTTTCTAGCACATAATGAGTGGTTAGTAAGAGTCTCTGCATTCAAATCAAGCTGCACTCAGTTACGTAAAGATGCAAACCTAGGAGCAGAGCTTGCCCCACCCTCCCAGCTCCTAGGCTGAGGTCCAGTGGAGCCACCTACTCCGTTCTAACCACTCCTTAAACATCAGAGATTGCGGAGCAGTGGAGATATGACTGCTTATCATTTAATGTGGAATATGGAGACCCAAAAAGAGAACATAACTTCCCAGAGTCACCCAGGGAGCACAGTTATAACTAAAACAAAGGCCTGTGTGACCCACCTAGCAGTCCTTTCTCTGCTCCCCCATTGGAGCGGATACAGAGTAGGACTGAACACAGAACCAGACTCTGTCTCTTCTTGGAAGGTGACCCCTGGCTGTGACCCAAGGCTACCTGTAGGGCCCTCTTCAGGTGACTCACCTGCCTGAGGCATGTTGCTCTAAGTACTGCTTCCAGCCAGGAGCCAGCTCGCTGGGCTTGAGGTTGGGGTCCATGACGAGCTCCCAGCTGTCAGCTGGCTTTGCCACCTCCATCTTCTCATAGAAGACTTTCTTCCACTCGCACGTGGTCAGGCTCATGCTTGTGCTGGCAGGGCTGGAAGGCTGAGCTCTGCCTGAGTGAGAACACAGAAAGACAGAGGCAGCGCAGGGCAGTTCAGTCTCCAAGGTCTGAAAATCTTCATCGACAGGGCCCAGCTCCTTCCTTTGTCACCTTGGAACCTGTTGCCATAGCAGCCAGGCAAAGCTCTTAAGAGTCAGGGCTGGCTAAGAGGGAAACCCCAAGAGGAAGTTGCAGGGCCCTGAGCTGGGCTTCAGCAGCAGGACTGGGTAGAGACACTGGCTAAGTGGAGCAAGTAGAGGTAGAAGCCCAGCCGCATACCACACTCTCCTGACCTCCAGACTCCAAGAGGCAAGGACTATGCAGTGGCCTTGCTTTGCTCCACTGCTCTTTCGGACAGAAAGATGTGGAGCCTGCTACTCCCACATCCTCTAATGTGCTGTGACTCCCACTTATCGTGTGCCAAGCACAGGCTGCCTGACCTGTGTGTTGGTCAGTCTCCATGTGGCTCATCCGTGATTCAGATCTAAACACAGTGATTGGTTTATTTCCATTCTATTGAGCTCCTAACACAAGTAGATTGAGAGAGAAGTAATTTGTGATCCCTTTGCTCTACACCTCAGACCAGGTGATGAGATATGAAGTAATTTAATACACCACACACACAAAAAAAGCTACAATAACTGTCCCAAATCATACACCCCAAAAGAGTTCATATTCAATTCCTGGTCCCAAGCCTTGGGAAGGCAGCTACTGGAGAAACAAGTCTGTTCTGAGCTGTGAGCTCCTGCTGCCCCAGCTGCCTCAGAACACTCAGTGGGGAATCACAGCTCCCTGATGCCCAATTTAAATACTTTAGAGACTAGAGGAGGCTTCAGATACAAATTTGCATAATCCAAGGAGAAGCAGTTCCCTGGAGGGAGACAGTCATGGGCAGAGAAAAGACAGGCCGTGTGGCTGCTTACCCTGGCTCTGCCCAGCTGCTGTGAGGCTCCTCTGCCCGCTCTAATCGTCTTAGGGCTCCCTGACCTGGAAACTTGGATCTGGAGATGTGCACAGACACAGAGCGAAGAGCGAGCAGAGTGGACAAGGGTTACTAGGAGCCGGAAGTTTTCCATGCTGTGTTCCAAACATGACACTTGCTTCCAAGAGGTTTTTGCATGGGGTGAAATCAGGGACAAGGTCATTAAATCCTGACTGCAAATGGAGCAGTGTTCCTCCACTAAAGAGCTGAGAAAGGACAAAAATATGTAGTACAGCCATTGGTAGATGGCTCTGGAAAGGACCTTTATTTTTATTTATCCGACTTCTTCATAAGGATGTAGCTGAGTGATAGGTCACTTGCCTAGCACAGTAGAAGCACTGGGTTTCATCCTTAGCACCACCAAAAAATTTTATTTTTTCATTAAATTCTTTGTTTCTAAGTCAAAATCTCTTCACATTGATTTAAGGCAATGGAGGCTCAGAAATGGGAAGCTGATTGACCAAGACCTCTATACCGAGCTGCAAACACATCATGGTGGAACCCTTCAGATGTTTGGTACCAGGCCAGCTGGGATGGACACCTCGAGTTCCTAGCAATTCAGTGACACTGAAAGGCAGGTTGGCCTGGCTAGAGCCACATGGCAGGGTAAACAGAAATTTTAAACCTGTTCCCACAACAAATAGCACTGAAGGTAAAACAAAACCAAGGTTTATGTGGTTTGATTTGTTTTGGTTTTTTTGTCTCCAGTGATGCAATCTCCTTGGGCTTAGTATCAGGCTTAATTTAGAATAGGAAACCTCTAGGCAGAGACCAATATGATTCATCTTTTTGTACGGCAGCTATGTTTTCACTCAAGAAAAACTTTCTTGTGATACAATGAAGGAGCACAGATCACCTTAATCTTCTGGAAATAGAAGTGGATGGTTGCAGAGCTCAGAATTGAAGAGTTCTCTAATACACGTGTTTAGCTGTGGCCCCATCACATGCTGGAAGTTTTATAATACATCGATGCCTTATTTTTATTCTCTAGTGTTCTTAAAAATTTTGCATTCCTTTATAAAACAAAATACTGCTCCCCGTATGCTGCAAACAAAATTGGCAGGAGAGTGGAGCGGTAACGGCTCACTCCACTCCTCCAATATGGACGACGGTCAGTAGATACTTTTGTTAAGCTCTTTATGATTTAAGTTTTACTTGTTAGAAGGACACAAGAAACATTAACATAGAGGTAGTATGACAAAGTATTGAACAGCTGGAAAAATGGGCAAATCAGAATCACCTGGGAAGTTTTGAAAACTACATATATTTATCTCATACCTAGAGATTTTAGAATCTGCTCTTGCTCTTGAGGGAATATACTCACCCACTCACTCCAAGCCTGGGAAGAATCTCTGCCATTGCCAGCCATTGTTGCTGGTGGGAATATTTGTCCCACAGGTCACCAGAGACAAAAAAAAAAAAAAGTCAATGGCTAATGATGTTACCTTATTAAGAAATAAATTCAGAGGAAATAAAAGTTATTTACTATCTTCACTTTATTTTCCCAAATCAAAGAACCACAGAAAGTACTGTAGGTAAACCCTAGGCCCCCTGAAATATCTTTCTCAAGCCATATTAAGAGGCAGCATGGTTTAAACCCCACTCTTTGGGAGAAATGAGATCTCTGAGTCGAGGGTGGGGGAGTTCACAGGGTCGGAACAGTTCACAGCTTTCTGACAGTGGTGCAGAATGGAGAAGCAACTTCTAGGGGCGGTTTCACACAGCTCCTTTATATGCAGCAGTCAGAGCAAATGCAAGCAAGCAACCTGCTGTTACTGCTGTGTTCCAGGGCCCAAATCCTGTGCGTTCTGCTCCCCCAACCCCCAAAGACCTTGGGGCTGCATGGAGAGTGGTCGTGATCTCACTGAGTTATGGTTGGTGTTCTACGGTGTTCTTAAAAGCAAGAATATTTGTATTCTTTTATAAAACAAAATACTATTCCCGGCATCCTGCAGACAAAGTTGGCAGAAATGGTGAGGGGTCACTCCACCCCTCCAGGGCAGAATGTGCTTAGTAAGAAGTTCTGGGGTGGTCTTGGATAGTAGGGTCATTATAGGCAGGGATGATTACTATAAAGTTCAAAAAGCTGGAAGAAAATAGTTGGAATGATTTTACTATAAAGATTTGAGGAGATTGATATGTTTACCCCAAAGTGAATATTACAAAATGTATACATGTATCCAAACATCATATGGTACTCCATACATATGCATAATTTTTAAGACATTATATATCCGTTTTCAAAAACTAGTAGAACTTTTTAAAAGGGAAATTACTTACCTATACTTTTTGTAGCATTGTATTATTTCAAACAGAGATTTGATGAAGAATTATTGCATTATTATTACTGCCAAAAGATAACACAATTAACATTAGGAATTACCAAAACATTGTACAATTGTAAAATTGTGTATATGAAGAGAAAATAAACATAAGAAAATATCCAAAAGATTACTAGTCATCAGACATATTCAAATTAAATCTACAATGATTAAAAAACAAGAATCACCAGCTGTGGTGGCACACACCTGTAATCCCACCACTCGGGAGGCTGAGGCAGGAGAATTGCCACGAGTTCAAGGCCAACCTGCGGTACCTAGTGAGCTTTAGGCAAATCTGAACTGCATAGTAAGATCCTGTTTCAAAAACAAACAAAAAAATACTTAAGGTGTATGCTCTCTCGTGCTCTCTCTCTCTCTCTCTCTCTCTCTCTATATATATATATATATTCCCTAAACTGAATGCAAACTTATGTAGAGTAAATGTGTATCACTAATAACAAAAAATCTACAATGATATTTCAGTGCACATTCACCAAGACTGCAATTAGAAGAACTGATAATCCCAACTGTTGGCAAAGATGTAGATTAACATCTACATCTCTCAAACATTATGGGTGGGAATTCAAAACAGCACTTTGGCAGTTTCCTGCAAAGTTACACACTTAGCATATGCTGTAGCAATTCTAGATATTTATACAAGAGATACAACAATGTGTGTCTACATAAGCATTCACAGAAAATTTATAGCGGCTTTACTCATGGTAGCCCCAACCTGGAAACAAGCCAGACACCTATCCAGAGATAAACAAATTGTGTCAAGTCCATTTGGTATCTTACCACTTAGAAATAAGGGTGGACTCCTGGAATATACAATGATGAATTTCAAAAACATGCCAAGTGGAAAAAATTAGACAAAGAGAGCATATGTATGATCATTGCATTTGTATTAAACTCTTAAAAAGGTAATGCCGATGTAGAAGGACAGAGTAAACCATGCTTAGCTTGGGTCAATATCCTGGGTAGTTTTTTTAAAGTATATGTATTCTCTTCAAACCTGGCTTCAACAATGAAACATTTCCAACTTCAGGGCCTGCCAGAGGCACCAGTTTTCTCAAGAAAAAAATCCATTTAATCTGAGTCCATTCTTGAAGCAGGATTTTCGCTGTGAATGAAACAAACCCTCTCCTTCAGTCTCTATCTTTAGGAACAAAGCCACTTTGCAAGGAATGCTGGATCCCCCACCAGCTGTCTTTGGCCAGACACATAGCTCAGTTTATTTCCTTGGAGAATTCACTTAGCCAGAATTGAGGATACCTCAAACTGCGTGAGCATGGTGAAGAAAAGGAGGAACATCTTCACTAATCCTGATTTTACCCTCAAGCCTAGATGCTATATTTATTTTTCTTCTTATTTAAAAGTTCATAAGAAAATGTTCGAGTAGCATAAAATTGGACACACCTTGCACTTACAGATTATATCTAGATTTTCTCCCAAAGCCTCCCACACTCATAGGTGGGGCTTCTAGGAAGTGACTGGATCATGGAAAAGTGATCATCACCTTGGCATTGGTAGACTGATGAGTTTATTGCTAAAGTGGGAGGCTGGGAGGTGGAGCTTGGTTGCTGGGGGCGTGGCCTGGAAGTGTGAATGTGTTTCTCCTGTTCCTCCCTTGACTTTCTGCTACCCATTTGGCATTATCAGCTCCTTTCCTCTGCTGTGCCCCTCTGCCACACCATCCTGCCCTGGCGCTAGCTGACCAAGGACTGCAAATGTAAGCCAACATAATTCTTTCCCCCTTCAAATTGTGGTTGTGAGGTATTTTATATTGAGATGATAACACAGCTAAGCACCCCTTATTGAAAACTCCCAGTAAAGATTCAAACACACCACTGAACTGTGGGTTTGGGGCCGTGAGATGTATATTCAATAGGAGTCAGACGCTGAAGTGACCAACCTGTGCTCAGGGTTAGGTTAGATGTGCTAGGAATCCTTCCATCCACTTCACCATTTGTCAAACAACTATAAAGAGTGAGTTTGTGAACTATAAAAATGTTTTCTCACCCCAGAGATGAATCTGGTAGATATTAATAGTAAAATAAAAAAGGATATGAGGTATAAATTTCCTAATTTTTCCTTCAATATTTATCAGTAAGTTTGAGAGTAGTTTAAAAGACAGCGTTTTTGTCCATTTTGTGCTACTGGAAGAGAATACTCCAGATTGGGTAACTTATAAAGAAGGTAAATTTATTTCTTGCAGCTTTACAAGTTGGGATATGTGATTTCAAGGTACTGGCCTCTGGTGAGGACCTTTTGCTATTTAGCCCATGGTGGAGGGCAGAAGGGTAAAAGAACACTTGTGAGAGAGGACTGAAGTTTTCATTTATAGTGGAACAAATTGCACTTTTGCAGCGAGGAGCTCAGCTCAGTGATAACAGCATCAGTCCCTGGGGAGGCCACAGCCCTCTGATCCTAGCACCACCTCGAAGGTCCCACCTTCTGGCCCTGTTGCAATGAGGTGGACACTTACAACACCTGAACTCAGGGGACTCTTTCAAACTGTAACAGTCACCTTTCTTGCAAAGTTCTGAGCTTGACATAGGAGACACTTGGGAAGAGAGAATTCCACAGGAAAACTCACTGGCAAGCAGAGAAAATGACCGAGAACCATTCATTGTTAATGAGACCAGATAATGGCCCCAATTATAAGCCCGACTGATAGTTAAATTACAGTTAAACTTGAGTACATAGTGAGAGGACAAGAAGGACCAATGTATGGCTTTGTCTTTTTTCCAGCAGAGAGAATATTTACTTATAACACATCCCATTAGCAATGAGCACACCTACCATGCACATCTGGGGTCCAGTACAATTCTCCAGTTCCAGGGACTGGGTAGTCTTGGAAAAGTTCTCCAAAGGTTAGCAACAGACATGGCCGGTGGCTGATGCTGCCTGCTGCCAAGGATCTCTGGGCTAAAACACCTACACTTGGCCTTTCTCCATATGGCCTGGGATTCTTCATGGCGTAGTGGTTGGGTTCCAACAAGCAGCGTCCTGAGACAATCAGTACCTCCCACGAGCAGTCATGTCTTACATTATGGCCTAGTCTCTAAGTCATGAACTGCCACAACTACCCTCATCCAGGGTAAAGGTCAAGGAATTTTTCACTGGAAGAAGAGGAAGGGAGAAGATGCAAATCAGGAGACATTGTCATGATCATCTGTGGAAAATACATTATCACATCACAGTAGGTGGCAAAGCCAAAGAAGCTTCTGGAAGGGTGGTATATGAATGAGCACATCATTACAGGATGAGCAGCCTGAGCAAGAGGAAGCCTCAGCAAGGACTTAGAGTATGAAATAATCTAGAATCTTCTTGATTACATTATTCATTACATCCAAACCAACTAGAAAAAATGATCAAAGTTGAGCTCTGAGAGAGCGGGGAGACCTGGATTATGATGGGTTTTCAATGTCATTCAAAAGTTAAAATTTGGTCCTAGCAGGGATGTGAAATCACTGAATTGTTTTAAGTCTGTATCACATGATCAGACTCATATACTGATACCATTGAAGTGCTTTGAATTTCCCATGAACTGAGGAGTGCCAAGCAGTGCTATTCTCATGACCCAGTGGCCTAGGTTTCCCGTCTGCCCAGCTCCTTGCAAATCCATGCTCCTCTAAAGCAAGCGTAGCAAACGCCTTCACTCCATCATGCAAAATGATTCCACAGAGTGTCCTGCGTACACTTCCAGTTGAGACTTACTGCATTGAACATCATGAGAAAATGAAGAAGTAAATCATTTATAATGTTTATATTACAAATAAGCAATATTCACATTTGGAATATTGAATTTTCTTAATGAGTTTATATTATCAACACAGCCCCAATGGAGCAATTTTCCCAGTGAAAGGTGGTATGAACGCAAAATGGATGCACTGATGCTTATTAGTCCAATGAACACAAATGCTGTGGTTTGAATGTGTCCCCAAAGTGCCTGCATGGGAAACCAAGTCTTTAACACAGCAATCTTGGAAGGTGGAACTTAAAAAGAGACGATTAGGCAGTGAGGGCTCCGGCCTCATGAGTGAACACACATTGTTTCCATGAGGGTGTGTTAGGTATCATGAAAGTAGTATCATGAGAGAAAAGCAAAATCAGCCCCCTGTTATTGTCTGGCCTTCACTTTTACTCTTTCACTTTCTATCACGGGATGAATAACATAAAGGCCTTTGTCAGATGACAGCATGGTGTTCTTGAACTTCTCAGCTTTTAGAACTAGGAGCCAGATCAACTTTCTTTGTTTATAAATTACCTGTTCTCTGGTATTCTGTTACAACAACACACTAAAGCAGTCACCTGCCGAATGTATTGAACAAACCATCTTAAATCTCCTAACTAACTTTTTTTTTTAATTATACAGAAGAACAGGACAAGCTGAAAGAAGTAGATGTATTCTTTAAAGGGAAAAAAAAATTCTGAAAATGACTTGGAAAGTAATTCTTTTATAGTAAACTTGATGATAACATAGAACCTGCAGGCAGGCACACTAGCCATAGCATAATCTATGACATGCTCTGAAAATCAATTAGGCAAAGTCCTAGTGGGTGAGGAAACTTAACCTTCCATCCAGAAGGATTGCAGTGTCCAGGGGGAATTTCTGATGGAAACTGGTCAGGATTCAACATCAAACTCACCAGAGGCTGCTGCTTGCATTGGGGAGTCCTGGTAATTCTTCCAGGAGACTTTGTATGATGCAAGAAACAGCAGATGCTGCAATCTGAGGCACCAGAAACTGGGCGAAGGCTCAGCAGACTAAAGTGCCAGTGTGCGTGTCTGGGCGGGGTCAGTTTATGCCTAATATAATAAAAATTAGTAATGATAGAGAGCGTCCCATGTACTGGGAGTTTTTCTAAGTACTTTACATATATTAATTCACTTATGCCACAAGAACTCTAAGAGGTATAGTATAATTATAATCTCTATTTACATAGGAGGAAGCTCAGAAAGACTGTGTAACTTACTAAAAGTAGTATAGCTCATCAGCAGTAATTTCAGGATCTGGATCCATACAATCTGGTTTACCAGCCCTCCATGTTGACCTCTCCCCTAGGCCCAGTTTTAAAGCTTCTAAATTAATTGTAAAATTTCAAGCCATACAGAAATATATGGACTACTAAGTGGAAGTTCTACATTCATTTCATCCCATCTCTTCCTACCCTTCATTTTTTATTAAGTTATAACTAAAAATTCATTTTTATTAAGTGACAATTCAAAATCTACTTGGCTAGAAGATATATTGAATTTTTAAGCGGATCACGCTATTTTATCATATCTACAATGTTTCGAAAGGTTTATAGCACTGGCGCCGTCCCAGTGTGGTGCGTAATTTTAGTCTCTGAAACTCCAATCCGCACCTCACCTGTGAGGCTGTGTGAGCTGACGATGCCCCCAGAGAAGCCAGGTCAGCACCCCCTTTCCACACCGCACTGGGCCCTGTGTGCGCTGCTGCACAACTGCTGTAGCACCTTGGGAAGCTACTAACATACCACTTTTGTGTCAAAAAAGAGTATGACAGCTGGAAAATATTTTCATTAAAAGGTCACTAAAGTGGGTAGCTTGTTATATGAGGAGCTGCCATGGCAGCCCGTATGTGATGGCGAGTGTAAGTGTCATCTTGACGGGGCCACAGGGTGCCAAGATCTGGACTGAACACTGGTTCTGGATGTGACAGGGACAGAGATTCTGCAAGAGATCAGCGTGCAGATCGATGGACGGAGCAGAGCAGATGGCTCTCTAGTGTGGGCGGGCACCATCCAAACCACTGGGGCCTGCGCAGACCGAGAGACAGTGGAGGAAGCTTGACTTCACTCTGTTGGGCTGGGACACAGATCTTCCTTGTGCCCTTGAATGTCTATCTTACAGGCCTGCGCCCTACATCATAAGTTTCCGGGTCTCAGTGACAGTGTGAGACTTTTCTCCCTTTAGAATTGCATGAGCCAGTTCCTCAAAATCAATCTCTCTGTCTGTCTGTCTGTCTGTCTGTCTGTCTGTCTCTCTCTCTCTCTCTATCTATACATGTATGTCATATTACATATGTGCTATTTATACATGTATACATAGGCCATAATCATGGATTGTATAGAGAGAACTAGAACTATTCTATCTCGCCCATGCTTATTCACACACACACACACACACACACACACACACACACACACACACACAGTGAGAGAGAGATACACATGCCACTGGTTCTGTTTTTCTAGAAGATCCTAGCTAATACACTATGATTATCTTTAAATGTGATTCCAATAAGAGACAGAAAGTCTTTACAAACATTTCTGTATTTTCACAAGGAGGATTCCTAGAAGTTTAGGTAAAAGCTCTGTGTAATGTCAAGAGGCTACAACTCTCCATGCGGAGCTAGAGACCTCAGCTCCCAGTCCAAATTGCAATAACCCTGCATAACTCACTTTGGTTTCCTGAGCATTGTTTCCAAGTTTTAAGATTAGTGACATGCAAACTCCACCCACTGCTGCAATGTGGGGTGTCTACAGGTACCACGGAAAGCGAAGTGTTCTCACTGATCCTGATGCAGATACCCATTCTCTTCACAGTTTCCGTGTGTCTGTCCCCGCTTGGGTGCTTTTGTTTTCAGTGGTCTACAGCACCTCCCAGCTTCACTGCATTGATGGATGCAAGGAAGCCCAGGCAGCATTCCCTGGGTGCCCTGGGAATCTGCTTTTAAATCACTGGGTAAGCGTTTATTACCCGCTCCAGCCCTCTGCTCTCCCCGCTCACGCCTCGGTGTTAGGTGAGGCTCTAAGGGTACCAGGTCGCCCAAGACATGGTCCACGCCTTGAAGGGTTCACACTGGGGCTGGGCTAGTGTGACCTTCATCAGAATTCAGCTATGAAACACTAGACACCCAGGCCATCAGTAAACACGTGCGTGTCCAGCCAGCGCCGAACCCCTTGTCCTCCTCTGACCTGTGAGCTGTTTAGAGGTAAATATTTCTCTTAAAAAATTAAAAACAGGTAGAGTTGTTCCAATTTCTTTTTAATTAATGATTTTCACTTAATCGCATTGTTTTTGGCGAATAGAGTCTATATGGAACCAACCCAGTGAGATTTTCTGAAGCTGCTATTAATCTTCCTTAACCAAGATGTTCTTTATTTATCAAAAAACCCGTGTCTGTTTGGGGAGACAATATTTTATAATTAAAACCTTCGAGTCTAGGGGCGGATCCATATGTTAATCTTAGTTTTGCTGGTTTCTGGCAGGGTAAAATTAGGAGATAAATCCAGTCTCCACACCTGCCAAGCAGTGTAGATAATAATAGACGCTACTAGAAAAGATCCTGGAAAGGATCACAGACTTGCAGGAAGCTAAAAAAAAAGTTCCCAGCAAGGAGTTAGTGCTCAGTCAATGATATTTAGTATTATCTGTCACAATTATTTCAATTATAGAGCATTCCCAAAAAGAAAAAAATTATACAAATGAAGAGCAGATTAGTGGTTTCCAGAAGTTAGGGATGAAGAGAGAGAAAAGGGTGATTGTGTAATAGCAGAAATGCTGCGGGATGGTTGTACAGAGATGGGACACAGAGGCCTTTCTTTCCCAGGAAGCAGCTTTAGTCCTGGGGACGCTTTCTCAGCGGACTCCTATCCAAAGGCTGAGTGCTGACTAAGGCATAATTGAGTCTTTCCTACAACTTTTGTGTCTTTTTCTCCTTTCTGTGGGGGCATTTTAGAGTCTGGTTGGTTATACATTAACATTGTACAGTCTGGCTGTGTATGATTTATGTTACAGTTACATCAGAACTACACATTCATACCCCAGGCTGACACTGCTACAGTGTAAAAAGTTTCCATGCAGCGGGAGAGACTCTTCCACAGCCCGTGAGATCGTCCTGGTGATAGAACAACAGCACATCTTGATTGTGGTGGTGGCTCTGTGTGAAATAAAATTGCACAGGCATAACTTATATACACATACACAAGGGCAATAAAACTGATGGAATCTGAATGTGGCCCGTGAATGACGCCAATTGTATTGGTCACCTGGTTTTGATATTGTGCTATGGTTATATAAAACATTACCACAGGGAGAACAGAGAGAAAGAGTACATAAGGCCTCTTCTACCCTATTTTTGTAACTTCCTATGAAGCTATAATTGTTTCAAAAAAGTTTTTTAAATTTCTTAATGCTCCTGGCACATTATGATTGTTTGATGAATGCTGTTGGTATGATTATTTTCTTTCATAGCTTTTTTTCAAAATTTTCTCCATCTAACACATATTAATTTTAAAGTTAAATAGATAAAAATGTAATTTTTAGAACTAGAAAATCATATGTGAACAAAGCTATGTATGTGAGAAGCTGGGGTCTCCTGTGCACTGTAAAGGAACTTCATTTTGGTAACTAGAGTCATTCATAAGCCCCCTTTGAACTGTGAAAGTGGTAAGAAGCCTGGAAAAGCTCTGATGCTGGGTGGATGGACGCAGGTCTACTGGATGCAGGCAGCACTGAAAATAGCATGGGAGAAGGGCTGGCTCGCAGAAGAGAGAGCTCTGTGGTCTCTGGGAGTGGTTTATATTCCCAGAACACCCCTCTTCTGTGCACTCTCCTTTCTGTCTCCCACATACTTAGGCAGCAAAAGGAGGGTCACTATCTGCAAAAGGGGGTCCTGGAGTTCATCCTGCACAATCCTTTCATCTACACTTAGAAACCACATCCCGGGGAGACCGAGTTTCCTGGCCAAGGCCAGTAGCTGGTCAGCAGTAGAGCGCACTGTTTGCCCAGGAGGGGCTGGTCACTGCATAGGACCTGCAGAACCCTGCTTAGCAGGCGCCCCGCCTGCCTCGGCACAGCACGGGAATGGGACTGCGAGAGTCTGGGGGTGCACTGAGGTAGTGAGCTCCAAGGCAGGCCCCAGTGTCTTCCTGTCTGCCTCCATTCAAAATTTGCAATTTCAACCAGAGGAGAATTCCCATGCTGAAAGCCTCAGTTCCCTTCCTCCCAGGCCATGCTGTGCCCTGCAGAAACCTGTGCACAAGGACAGAGACACACAGGACAAGGCCCTGCTGGAACCCTTGGCTGCAAGTCTGGAGGCAAAATCCCATCATGACCCCGCCACTTCGGCCATATGCTCTTACGTTCTGCTCGCTCACCCTGGGTTTCTCCTCCACCAACCGGGATGCCTTTTCTTCTTAAAGCGCGAGATACCTATTAGAGAGCTTGGATAGCATAGCCTTTTGTGACTTGTACGTTTTGTGACTTGCAGTTATAGTTATCCCCGAAGCCCTGCCTACCCGCGTGGAGGATTCTGCTAGGCACTGGCCTCTTTTGCTTTTGCCTGAGAGCTGACACATGACTCCTTGGTTTTCAAGGACAAGTGGAAACCGGAAACTTACAGGAATGACCTGGAGTGGAAATTCACACACCGAAGCAGGTCTGCAGAGGAGAGATCTTGGAGCTAGAGACCCTCAAATCATACCCCATAGGTTAGCAGCCGGTTCTGTTGGATGGGGAACAAGCACCCACACAGGAGCCCCGCTCAACACCCCGCAGTGGTTCATTTACTCCTCCTTTTCCTTCCCGCAGCTGCAAAAAGTAGCTTCTCTGCCTTCACTGCTTGCCCTACTCTGCCACCTTGTGGTCAAACACTAGACTGCAATAGTAACACCCAGACGCCAAAGGCCCCATAGCACACACACACCCTCTTAACCGGACCTACAGGCCCCCACTCTGCTCCAAACAAACCTGTGCAGATGTTCAGGGCTTCCCAAGCTGAGGAAATTCGCAGCCCGAAAGGGATGGGGTAGTGAAAGGTAAACGGAGCAAGGAACACGCTAGGCGAAAGGGCAGGAGGTGTACAGACCCAAGCTTTGCTTTGGAAATGGTGTGTCTGTCTGCCCTCCTGACTGAAGGGCAGGGTGCAGGGGGCAGAAGTGACTGGAGATGAAGCCATCACCATCCAAAAAAAAATAATGATCTATGCGAAACCCTGGGTCAGAGCATGGTGGGAAGACAGACGCACTTGGCCCCAGCCCTCAGCTCGGTGCACGTGGAGGGCTCACTTTCACGGTGATGGCCCGACTGTCTGAGACTCACGGGTCCACGTCCAGGCTCCTGATCTCAGCTCATGATCAGTTCCAGCTCCACGGCTCCCTCCATCCCACCTCAGCAATGACGTCAGCTGATCAGGGCTGAAACTTCCAAACCGCAACCCTTATTTTCTCCGAGGAGATCATCTAGGGTATTTGTTATAGTAACAAAGCCCAGACGCTGGGCTCCCCCAGAGCACGGGGCGTCTGGAGACGTCTGCTTGGAAATCCTCTGCCCCATCGGGCTGAGTTCTGTCCCTTTGTCACGGATCCTGTCCATTTGTCTGAGGTTTTCCCTTGCCGGGCTTCACCTGAGGAGTGCTCACATATGTGAAAACATCGGAGAAGGCAGCCGATTAGGGGCTGCACAAGGTTGTGGAGATTGGAAGTCATGGTACTGTAAGGCGGTGATTTTAATGGAAATAGTGTTGGCACAGGAACTGCGTCTCAGTCCTTAGAGAATATCATTGTTTAATGCCACAGGAATTCGTTCTGAAGAGAACAGGAGATGGGTTAGACTCGAGATCCTTGGCTGGGGCTGTGCCTTCACACTGGCCTGGCCTCCTACAACAGATAGCCACTGGATCAGATCGTGACAAATGCAAATTCACCATTACTTTGCTAAATGCAGAGAATGATACTCGTCTCCCGTCGGTGCTCAGGGAGTTTTATCAAGGCTGCGATGTCCTGATCTATAAGGTCCTCGTGGTTCCTATGTCATAGACTCCCCCCTGGGCCTACATTTTTTTCAGCTGTCTAACCCAAGTGTGGTTGCTCACTGAGCACAAGTCTGTCTTCTCGTGCTCTTTTGGGATGAGACCCATGAGTGGCAGAAAGAAAACAGCACAATTGGATAGAAGAAGATGAAGAAAAGCAGCTCCCAGCTCGGCTAAGTGCTGTAGCCTTTTTGCAGTTTGTCCTCCTTGCTGGTAAGAGGGGAACCCAAGTGACCTTGGCTGGCTACTTACTGTTGAATGGCCCAGTGAGATTCAGAGCTCCAAGTCCCTGCTCTGCACCTCCAGAGGCACGAAGAAGGACATGGCAAATAGAAAGAGTGGCAGGGCCCTTCTGGAGAGCATTTCACTGGCCATCTCCCCACGTACAGACTAGGCTGGACCTTCTTACAAATGTATATGCTGAAATCTTAATCCCTAGTACTCAAGATGTGATGTTATTTGGGAACAGGGTTATCACAGATAATGAGGGCAGCCCTTCACACACTGAACCTGGTATGTCTTTATTTAAAGTGTTTTTCTTCAGCATGTTTATTTTGACTTTTAATCACTACAATAATTGTATATATATATATGATACAGTGTAGTATTTCAATACATGTATACATTATATAGTAATCAAACCAGGGTGCTTAGCAAATCTTAGCATGCCTTATCATTTCTTTGTGACAAAATTTTATTTTGCAGCTATTTTGAAATTCAATACAGTGTTGTTACCCATAGTCACCCCACCGTGCCACAGAACACTAGAATTCATTCTTCTGATCTTTCTGTGTCTTTATACTTATTGATCAACCTCTCCTTCTATGCTCTCCCCTCTCCTCGCTAAGGTGTAACTACTACTCTGTCCTTTACTTCCATAAGATCACCTCTGTTAGACCCCCACATCTGTGTGAGAGCTGGCAGTAACTGTCTTTCTGTGCCTGACTTATTGTACTTAAGGTAAGGACCTCCAGATTCATCTGCTCTGCTGCTGCTGCTGCTGCTGGGATTCCATTCTTCTTAAGGCCTAACTAGCATTCTCTTGTGTATACGTAGCCCACTTTCTTTACCCATCCATCAGTCGAGGGCCACTTAGGTTGTTTGCACGTCTTGGTCATTGTGAACAGTGCAGTGGTGAATCTTGGCATGCTGATTTCATTTCTTTGGAGTACATTTGCCTGGCAGTGAAATTGCTAGATCGTATGGTAGTTCTGTTTATGATCTATGCAGGAAACTCTCTGTTTTTCATAATGGTTATTCTAATTTACATTCCCAACAGCAGTGCATAAGAGTTCCCCTGTCTCTTCATCTATGCTGATGTTTGCTATTTTTGGCTCTTGTGATCCTAACCATTCTAACCGGGGTGAGAGGCCACTGTGGGTTGGATTTGCATTCCTCTGATGATTAGTGACTCTGTGTGTTTTTTCATGCTTCTGCTGGCCATTTGAATATCTTCCTTGGAGAAATGACTATTCAGGGTTTTGCCCATTTTTTTAATCAGATCTTTTCTTTTCTTCCTCCCTTCCCCTAGTCCTTGCGATTGAGTTGCTTGTATATTCCGCATAATAACCCTTGCTGTATGTCTAGCTGTCAAAGATTTTTTCCCATCCTATAGGCTGTTTACACTGTGTTGATAGTTTCCTTGACTGTACAATTTTAGAGTGTCCCTATAAAAGGGGGCTAGGCTTGTGTTATAGACACAGAAAATGTCATGTGAAACAAGAGAGGTGATGCTTTTGCAGGCCAAGGAACCATCAGAACTCTGGGAAGAAGCTTGGAACAGATACTTCCTCACAGCCCTCTGGGGAAACCAGCCCTGCCAACACCTTGTCTCAGCTGCCCAAACTTTGAGACCATAAGTTCCTGTTGCTAAAACTACTCAGTTTGGGGTTCTTTGTGACTGCAGCTCTGAAACCAATACACCTCCAGAGATGACTTCTGTGGGGACAGAGGGGGAGCCAGCTCTGTGCAGATAGGAGAAGTCACTGCATTCCACAGAAAGGGTGAGAGACACTCAACCCACCTAAACTGCTTCTCTGCAGGATAGGGAGATTTAACCCTTTGAGGGCTGGGACCATGTTACAAACCTAGCTGGGACTTAGATATTCTCTCTGACAAAAATTCTTGGTGGCACCTTGAACATGTCAACTTTCCCTTCTGGGACTGGTTTCCTTGACTATATAAGAGGATTGTGATCCCCAAATTCCTTTGGTTTCAGTATTCTGTGATTTTGATTCCATATGAATCCATTTGACCTATTGCTCAGACAGAACACAAAGGAGAGAGAGAAATCTCACTCTCCTTACAAGAGGCCAAGCAACTGTGATTATTTGCATCACTTAAGAGGGGGCAGGCCCCAAACTCTTGGGAATGATATGATATACTAGGGGCTCCAAAAATCTGTTAAGTCTGTTTTCTAGACACCAAAGCCCTCTTGCCTTGGTGTATGCCTTCGTAGAAGCCCACTGTCCTAGGGATTGCTGATGATTTCTCCTCTTTTCTGGAGGGTACCATGCATGTCCTTGGATGTCAAATTGGGGATGCCAGGCACCATGGTGTGCCTTTTGGAGCCCTTCTGTTTCTGCTTTGGGCATTGAAAGAACATTGTCTTTCCAGGTTGCCATAGTATTTTGAGTAAACCATGTTTTTGTTTACTCATTTTTTTTTGTTACTTTAGATGGATTCCATCATGTCTCTATTATAAGGAAGTTTGAATCTAGTCAAAGAATATTTAAGTGACTACAAATGGCCAACATCCCCTCCCCAGACCAGAATGCTAATAAATTATGCTTTTCTGATTCCAGGAAATAGATTCACACAAACCAGATCAAGTCGTCAGAGAGTGAGGTTTGGCGTCAGGGACCTTACTATAAAGTGATTATAAGAGAGACAGAATCTCTGAGGAATTTAAGAAGAGAAATCCCCAAATAATGACAATCTTCATGGAACCAGATACTGGAAGATCATCCTAGTTTTGGGGAACCATTCTGGTGTGACCCAGCCACTCCCCAGGGGTCAGCTTCTCTCTGCTTCTCTTCCCCATTGCAATTCTCTTAGCATTTTCCCACAAACGACTCCAGCAGAATAGGACCATGTATTATTATTAATCATTACTCTGAGTGATATGAAGAAAAAGTGGAAACTCAAGTTCCTGAGAAATAACCCATTTCTTCCCAGAAACCTAAGCCCTAATAACTGAACTAAACAGGTTAAAGTTCTACCAACACACAGTTGTGTGAGGTCAGCCTCACTGGGCCCTTCTGGCTGCCTGACTATAGGTAAGACCTTGCGTCCATTTCCCCATTTCTAAAATAGAATATTTGTGTGCATTCTTTTCTACAGTAGGGGTCAGGAGCACGACCCTGCTGTCCTTCTGGCCCAAGTTCTGTGTGGCAGGAGGAAGTCTCCTAACGGTCCTGTCTCAGTCCCTTTGCAAATCAGAGGAGACTTCTGGACGAAGGGTCCTTTCTACTCTGTCTCTTCTAACTTCTACATCGTGGTTTGCTTCTTCCCAAGTGTCCGTCAGAGCTTAGCTCCCACGCACGCGTCTTCCTGAGGTCCCCAGAATCTTTTCCTCTGAAATCCCTGCAGTGTAAAGAATACCATGGGTGCCCTTTGATGACATACAGTTTGAACCAATTTGTGTAGAAGGCAGCTTCTATAATAAACTTCTGCGTTCCTCTGCCCAGGCTGATCTGTTTTGGGATGTGTCCTTTTTACTTATTATTGATCATTCATTGGCTGTTGTCACTCTTTGGTCCTCTCTGTTCTTGGAACGCCACCCACAGTGTCTCCTGGCCCCTCAGTCAGTCTATTAAACACTAATGATATGTAAACAGGCTCAGAGGTGCTCTGGGAGTAAAGGGACCCTGGGGCCAGTCTCCCTCTGCCCAGGGATTGTCATCCCTGAAGCTGTTTTGTAAGTTCTTCTGCCAAGTTTCTATGGAAGCAGAGGGATCATTTTCTCCGTTTTCAAAGAGCAGGGTGAGATGAGGTCTCAAGCTGGCAAGTCCTTTAAAGTCACTTTCAAAGGGAACCGGAGCTGAAAGGCCATGTGTTTGGCAGAGGGTGCTGTGACTTTCTGAAACTCACTCTGGGGTTTGGGGTGATTGGTTCTCCTTGGCTTCCTAGCACGTGCTTGGAGCCTGCTGCATGACCACTGCCAATTGACAGCACTGTCCAGCCGCCAGGCCCATGAACCTGGGAAAGGCTCTGCCTCCTCCCTCTCCCAACCACCAGGAAGGGACAGGAAGGGGATGTGGACTTTCTGCTCTGGGCCAGTTACCAGAACCACATTGTCCTCCCTGGCCTCAGGTCCTGTCAATCAAACTTAATCCTTGGGGTTTTTTGAGGTAAAATACAAGGCAGTGCCAAAAAAAGCAGTGCTGAGTTTATGTCTGTGTCATGGGATTATTAACGGCCTTGTTCACCCAGTCTCCTCATGAACAGGCTGGGAAGGGGGACCAGAAGGAAAATGATTGTCCCAAGTCACACGGGAGGAGGTAACTGAGTTCTACCCTCTGTGCAAAACATATCTGCAGGGGTCAGAGTTTGTTTGTCTTGAAGCCAGTCATAAAGCTCCTGAGGCTACAGGAGTCTGCTGACTCCCAGGAGCCTCCAAAATGTCTCAAAGGACCTGAAGGACCAGCATCTGAAAGCTGCAGAACACCCTAGTGCTGGGAACCAGTTTGAGTCCAGGCTAAGCTCCCCCAAACAGCTCCCGCCACCTCTCAGAGTCTCTTCACTAGAGTAAGAGCCCCCTGCATTCAACATCTTCCATTCCATTCCCCTTCCCCTTCCCATTCCTATTCCATTCCCACTTCCATTTCCCATTCCCATTCCGGTTCCCATTCCCTGAGGAAAGACTTTTGGGACAAGCTGATTTTTCAACATTTTATTCTGATATTTGTACAGCTATATTTTACAACATGGTAATGCAGTTTAGACACAGCCAAACCCTGTCTCCGGAGTAGTTATAACACAAGCATGACGTAGAATGGGATGAGACAAACACTCCCAAAGAGAGTTTAGTTAGTGACGACTTCAAGTCCCTGTGTCTGCCTACACTTCAAAAAGGGATGGCGCACTCCCGTCCATCGCTAGAAACTTCCGTGAAAAAAGGCACCGTGAGGACACATTGTACAGGTATATACAAACTGAAAACTAGAACAAAATTACACATTTTCTCCTTCTTCGGCTTTTTTTGTTCTTTTCATTTTTTAATACACACTTTGTAAATTGTAAACCTTCACTTGCAAAAAAATACAAATACACTGAGGCATTTTAGACAAAATATTTTCTTACTTATACAGATGCAATACTTAAAATATTCTCTTAAGTGCTCTTTCTCAATAAAGATTCTCAGATCCGTGTCTGCCTGCAGATACAAAATCGAGCCTTTTACGCGGTTTTATATTTTTAATATATCTTTTTAGGTTTATATATTTATATTATATATATATATTTATATATTTACAACTCTGCCATATATTCCTTCACCTTTGGTTAAAAAAATTAAAGCCCTCTCTTTGATAACATACCGAAGTCCTGTCTTTTAAAAGAATGCTCATTTACATAAAAAAAAATATCTGTTCCCACAAAACATATACATTCCTCATTTTCCAGACTAAGTCAAGTCAGAACTTTTGCATATTCCCCTGCTTGGATGTATAAAATGACTCTGCTGTTTTGCTGACATGGTTCTCCTTGCACGTAGGAGAAGAAGCGATACTGTGTTCCTAATGGTTCATGGCAGTGGGGGAAGGTAAGCTGCGGCCGCTTCCGGGTTCCCCCAGGCCCCGCCCCCGCCCCCGCCCCCGCCCCCAGCTATGATTCGCACGAGTGGATGAAAGAGGCACTACATCGTGGGATGGGTGTCGCTGTAAAGTGTTTCAGTATCCTTTGGGTCGATTCTGAGGAGGGGCTGGAGGGGGAAGCGTCAACACGCCATGCTTCAGCAGGCTTTGGGGAGCTCCGGAGGCAGGTCGCTGGCCGACACGCGGTACTGCACCTTGGTGTTGGTGATGGCGCCGTGCTTCTGGCGCAAGTGAAGTCGCAGCTGGCTCTTGTGGCGAAAATGCAGGTTACACTTCTCACACTGGAGGGACACCAGAAGCAGACGGTTAGCTGTTGTCAACCCGAGAAACCCGTCAGTACTCAAAGACCCAGAGGAGGAGATTCTTCCCGTGAGGGATGAGCTAGGATCTTGCAAGGCAGGTGAAGACCCCCTAGGAATCTTGACTGCTGCTGGGGGTAAATCGGGGTATGTGTGGTGTCTCCCGTCTCTCCCCCTTGCTTAAGACGCCTACCCCTGAGTCCTTGCAGGAATGCGAGTCTTATCCCAAAACACCATTCAGGTGCCAACTCCCTTACACAGTGATGTAGTTCTCAATCTCCCTAGGCTAAAAATGATCCCTCTGTCCTTTGGATCGCAGACTGACTGCCTTGTCACATAGCTGCTCTTGTGTATTAACATCCTTATCACTAATATTTACAATCGCCCTAGTGCCTAGCAGAAAGTACCTGATAAATCTGAATGTGTTTAGACAAATGTACTAGGCCAGTGTAAATTCATGGGTATTCTAGACACTAGAATGCCTTTCGATGCAGTTATATTTCTTACTAGGCTGTATCTCTCAGATAAGCTGGCAAAACATTAGCAAGTAGAGCTGCTTTTCCCTTTGATCCAGTGAATGTGTGGTAATACTTCTAAAAGTCATGGGTTAAATGTAAGGGGGTAACTGAGACTTCACCCTGGCTCCACAAACAGGCATTTTTAGGTCAAAAACTGAGCAAATCCAAATACAGTACGGACTTCATTAATTCATTAGTTGTGACAAGTTATTTCAAAATGTGCAAGATGTCAGCCAGATGGGAGT
The DNA here is from genome assembly GCA_004027455.1 of Hydrochoerus hydrochaeris. NCBI lineage: Eukaryota > Metazoa > Chordata > Mammalia > Rodentia > Hydrochaeridae > Hydrochoerus > Hydrochoerus hydrochaeris. Next base: position 73,855 of record PVLA01007887.1, on the reverse strand, counting down.
CTTATGTATAACCTTTGCAAACTTTGTCTAAATCTAAAACTTACTCTGGAATAATAAAATTGTATAAGCTATATTCAGATACAGAATGTTTAAGGTAAAAAGAGAGATGAATTTAGAAAATTAATAAATAAAATGGGAAAGACAGTGAGCAAAGATCCCTGGTATTAGGAGACCCAGGTGCACTGTATACCTGTCACTTACAGCTTTGGGTCCTAACCATGTTATTTCTCTCAGTGAGTCCTGGCTCTCCCTTAGGTAAGGGCCTGGCTCAGTAAATGCTGAAGGTCATTTCCAGCTCCAATATCTTCTGCACCTCAAATTCTAGCACATGATGATATAGCAGCTACTTCCTGGATTTTTACTATGTGCATGAGCTATCCTGAAGTGCTTCACTTCACACTGTCACTCTATAAGGTAAGTACCATCTTCAGGTTCGTGTTATAGAGGAGGACATGAAAGCACCACAAGGATAACTGATTTGTCCAAGTACAAACAGCAAGCGATCAGCCATTCATTCAAAGCCTTAGGAACATGTGGATAACCGCATTTTGCAGGTTAACCTCTGGGCTGTAGGAGAACCATTCATTAACTATTCTTGAGCCCATTCCCACCTGCAGGGATGCGACAGCAGTCACAGACAATGAGTAAATAAACTAGTGTGGCTGTATTCCAGTAACGTGTATGTTGACTGAAATTTAAATTTCATATAACATACAATGTCACAAAATACTGTGTGTGTGTGTTAAAAAATTAGCCTGCAGGCCATTATTTGCTGAGATCCTGCTGGGGGGCATGACTGTCCTAACAGCCCATGTGGGGCAAGGTGCTCCACGGCTGGCCATCTTCTTACTGTGGCCATCTACTCACTTACTTAAATAGCCTTTCTCTGCTTTTTGTTTTTCTCTTAATAACCCCACATTTTCCTCATTCTCCTCCTGCTTCTAAGGTAGCTCCTGTTCAAACCCTTCAGCTGTTCTTCAGGGTACCTCTAAGCCAGGGAATGGTGGTGCTGTAGGCAATCAGTAAGTATTCCTGGAATGAATGGATGACCGCTAAATCTGCATATCCATAGACTGGACTGTTTCCCTAAGGCTCAGACCACTGGCCCAGTGCCTCCCTCTTAAAGATACTTAGGCTAAAGTCAAGCAGGGCGTATCTGATAACCCTGGTCTCTCCTGCCTCCGTTAGTTCAGAGGGCAGCTCCCAGTGTGCCAGACATGGCAGCAAACAGTCCTGCTGGCCCGGCCCTCCCCTCCCCGTACATGGGCTTACGTACATGGTAAGGTTTCTCTCCCGTGTGGATACGCAGGTGGCTCTTGAGAGTCTGAAGGTGCCGGAAGCGGGTCCCACAGATTTCGCAGGGATAGGGCTTCTCCCCAGTGTGGATGAGCACATGGGCGCGGAGGTGGGCCACCTAAGGAGGAGGAGCACAGCCATAAAGGCTTCGCCGGGCTGGGTCGAAGACCTTCCAGCAGCCACGGGTCAGAGCCCGAGCCCCAGAGGCCTGCTCACCCTAGGCCTTGCTCAGCTCACCTGCACGAATCTGGCTCCACAGGTTTCGCATTTGTAGGGCTTCTCTCCAGAGTGAATTCGAGTATGGGTTTTCAGGTTGGCTGGCCGGTTGAACTGGGCCCCACAGATATTGCAACGATAGGGTTTCTCACCTAATTATCAAAAAAAGAGGACAAGGAAAGCTATGTCAATGGGAAAGATCGCCCATGGGTGTCAAGGCCAACTCCCACCCTCTGAGGCTGCCTGTGCCTTCTTTCCTCTTGGGAGATGTCAGAGAGAGCCCAGGGATCTGCTCCTGGCCTGTCAGCTTCCCCACACACATACTGGCACAACCTGCAGAGCCCCAGACCCACAGAACAAGCAGTGGCATCGTGGTAGAGTGGTTTGAGGTGAGGCAGCGACAAGAGGGGCAGATTCCGGGAAGCCTGAGCTTCAGAACCAGTGCTCAGGATCACCTGTCTTCAGAACCTGGGCAAGACGCTGTCCTTCTCTGGGCCTCAGTTTCCCTCTCTGAAGCTGCAAGGCTAAGTCACATGACCTGGGAGGCTCTTCTGCCTCCTCCATTGTTGGATATGACTGATGCTACACTCCACTGCTTCCGCAGGGAGATACAACCAGGACAACCAGGCTGCTCTCCTTTCTCTCAGAGCAAACATACTTTTCTGCCTGTGGCCAGTGTGGCTGTATTCCATTTGAAAGCGGGGTGGGGCCCGGGTTTGAGTGGAGGCTCCGGCAGAGGAAACCAATCAGAGAGCCTGCCTCCACAGAAAGTTCCTGGGAGGAGGAGGAGGCCACTTCAGGATTTAAAAGAGTAAATGTGGACAACAGTCAGGTTGGGAGAGCTACTAGGGGAGGCATGTGAGCTGATAAGAGACAGGTCCTTGGAAGACATTAAAAGGCCTTTCATGGTCTCATCTCTATCAGCCTCGGTTTCTTCACCTATACAATGGGAATAACCCTTCTGACACCAGCAAAGGCAAAGAGACAGGACAGAGTCTCAGAGGAAAGACAAAGAATATGGGAAGTGGGCACCTGCCTCAGCAAAACAGGACAGGGCTAAGCCCCTGCTACGGGCCAGGACAGGGCCTACTCCCTGCCTCACCCAACCAGGCCCCAAGGCCCCTGGGGCTGGCTCTCCGACCCTCTGCCTTCCTCTCCTAAGAACCCTGGAGTGCTCAGGCGGAGCAGGGCATGGCCATACCTGTGTGGACAGTCTTGTGGCTGGCGAGGTTGCCCTTGTAGCGGAAGGAGGCCTGACAGCGGTCACACTTGTAGGGTTTGTCACTGTGGGTCTGCAGCGTGTGCCTCTTGAGTGAGGCCTCCTCAGAGAAGCGGCAGTCACATTCATTGCAGAAGAAGGCCCCATTCTCTATTGGGGGAGACAGACACTGCTTCAGCGTCAGCGAGCCAGGGAGGAAGGTCTTAAGGCTCCTTCCCCTGGAGCTACCCCGGTGTCACAGGGAGCCCCAGAGCCTCCAGCTAACTAACACTCACAGGAGCTCAGAGCAAAGGGCCTTGGGTTCTATCTGTTTCTTAGCATTAAGATGCTCATGCATGGAGGACAAAGGGGACAGATCAGACAGTAAGGCAGAGAAGACAAGTTCGAACCCCAGTTCAGAGCCCCAGTGGCCTGTACCAATTTGTAGAATGCTCAACAGTTTTTCCTTTTGGCTTCTAGTAGGACCTCTGAGAACTCACTTTTCTTATTGGTGCATAGTTTATTTACCATCCAACTCAGAAGGACAAGGCCCTTCCTTCACCTCTGAGAGCCTCTGTCTGCTCTCTAGCTCCAAAGTTGGGATCATAAATCCCTCTCCTGCCTGCCTTATAGGAACATATTATGTTACACGAAACAAAACACAAAGCATTATAGAGAAGTGAGATATAGTGAATTTAGTTACACTTTGAGGTCACTGAAGTGACAGTGAGGAAGACTTCACGGTCATCCCTGCACCTATTCGGATTTCCTATCTCCAAAACACTTCTGTGACACTAGGAGACCAAAACTGACAGTAGAAATAGAAATAGAGGCCCAGAAAAAAGGAACTGGAGTGCAGAGCAAGACACATAGCTGGGGGACAGAAGGGGACAGTCCCTGCTCTTTCCTGACTAAGGATTTGTGATCCTAGGCCAAATATCGCCAAATAAGCAATTTATTTCTTTTTTCACTTGCTGTAAATATTTGAAAATGGCACACCATGGGGAGTTTACTCTGACAATGTGTGATTGGGCCATAATGTAACAGCCAGAGTGGGTGAAGAGTTAAATCTGTTTATCTTGCAAAAACTGAGGATGGTCCATCACCAAATATCCAGAAACATTAGTTTAACCCATTGAGTTCAACTAACTTAATTCTGCTAACATTTACTGAGTGGCTCCTGCATGGGAGTGACTCACTAGGACCCACGGAGAATACTGGAAGGACTGGAGTCAGATGCTTCCCCTTAGAGAACCCGAAGTCTTTCATGGCGGAGAAGGACTGAGCAAGCTCTGGAGGCAAGAGCCAACTTCCTAGCTCCCTTTGCTGGAATGGAGCTGGAAAAACTGCTCGGTTTTTGATGGCACCAGATTCACTCCAATACCCCACCAAAACTTGCTCTGGCTAAGCAAGTTTCCTGAGACAGGAAGAGTAGGGTCATCCACTGGTGACGTGTAGAGTCAGTGGAGTTTTTCCAGAAATTCTCCCAACTAGGGATGACGATGCACACAAAACAGAAGCACACAACCCAGTGGTGCCTCCCTCCTCCTGGCAAGGAGAGGCAGGAATGGGACTCACCACAGCTGGAGTCCGAGTACTCAGACTGAGTCTCTCCCATCTCCTCAGGGAACGTGGGGCCGGCGCTATGGAGGCACATCTCTGCGTGCTGTGGGGACTGAGAGCCACAGGATGTACACTTCGGGGGATGCATGTAGAGGGGCGAGTGGCCCTCGCTGCTGCTGCGCGGGGAGCCCGTCAGGGACCTGTGGGCAGGATAAAGACAGACTCAGCGCCTGGGCGGGGGAGTCCAATCCACTTCACCCCCACGCATTCTCTCCTCCTTGTGGAAGGCAAGCCCAGAGGCCACAGGCCCCGAGGTCCCTGATCACTCTCAAGCCTGCCTTCAAATAACATCTGTGGGATCAAACTGAGTCCAAACCCCTCTCTTGGGTTGAGGTAGGGCCACCAATACTCTTCCTCGGCTCAGTGTAAGGGAACCATGAGGGTCTCTTGCTATAGCAAGACCACAGGAAGTATCTTTGGAATTTGTGGAACACTCTTCTACCATAGAAAGACATGATCTCTCTTGCTATAAAAAACATACTTCAGTATAACATCCTTCCTTACTTAGGTTAATTTGCTCCATAGGCACTAATTCTACACCTTTAAGAGACTCAGCATTTCAGGCAACAACAAAACAAAAAACCAAAAAACAAAAGAACCCAGACCTCTGCCCAGGCAATTCCTGAGCTCAGACCCCACCAGCCTCTGAAATCACCTGTTCACAATGTTGTTGAGCCGGCTGGCTTGGGGGATGGTGGAGTCTTCCCCACTGGCACTGAGCTTGGTTGGGGACTGGAGGTCAAGGTTCTCAGGCTCCATGGGTGGCTGGCAGGCAGGTGGGGCGGTATAAGCTCTCGGGGAGAGGCGGCCCAGCTCAGCCTGCTCGGGTCCTTCTGGCTTGGCATTCTGGTTGAGACTGTTGAGCACAATGAACTTGTATTTCTTCCAGTTGCAGGCTTTGGGATCGGTGGGACTCTTGGCTGGAGGGGAACCAGAGGCCTGAAGGATACAGGCATTCTTGCTGCTGCAGGACTCTGTGGGTGAGTTGGGCTGGCAGTCAGATTTCTGGGGGCTCTGAGGACTAACCAGACCTTTCCTATTCAGGGGCGCATTGGGGGGCTCGAAATGCAGGGCAATCTCATCCTCTGAAGAGGGTCGCTCTTCTTCTTTGCTGGCCTTGTCGCAGGAGAAGTATGGAGCATTCCGGGCCGTGGGGGCAGCAGGCTTGGGGCCCTCGGCCACACTGTAGCGCATGTCACCTCTTGCTTCCTCTGGGACTGCCTCCTTGGGTGAGTAGAGGCTGCTGTGGCACAGGCTGGGAGACACCTCCAGGGCCGGCCGGCTGTACTCACTAGGGCCTGGCCTGGCACTATCGCAAGGGAGCGCTCGCTCCTTGGGGAAGGGGTTGGCCACAGGCATCCTGGCATCTCGCAGCTCCTCGTCAGAGAAAAGGAACGGGCTGACCGGGAGGTGACTGTACATGGGGTAAGAGGCTGGCGGTGTGGACAGGCCACCGTACAGGCTGGGAGCAAAAGCTCTGCTCTCACAGCCAGGGGTGTTCCTCAGTGGCAGGTTGTTTTCCACCACCTCCCGACCCCGATAGGCCATGATGTCTTGGGGCATCAGCATCCGGCTGTTCAGAAACTCCTCACGGGAAGGTTTGATGGCAGAAACCATCTCTGCTTCACTGTGGGAGAAAAAAAACACCGGGCACAAAATCAGAACTGTTAAGCAAATGACCTGCCAGTGACACTGTTATGTAATCACTTCTGTGCTTGAGTCAGCTGGATGGAGGGGCTGTGGCTTTGGAACAGGGAAACACAAAGAGAAGACATATACACTAGAAGTCTAGCAATGTGTCTTACAGCAGGGGTGGGGGACTGAGGCCCAAAGAAAGGACTAAATTATCTATCCTGTAGCTGATACACTCATGTCTGCGAACCTACAGCTTTTCTGATGTTAGAGAATTTAATGGCTTACATGAAGTTTTCAAACTCCTTATCTCAGGTCATGCATACAAAATCTGGCTAGGAAGGAGAGGTGGGAATTTTACACACCCAGAAACAAGGAGGGAAGAATTTACACAGTGCTATAGTATACTTTCAGAGGGTCATTAAAAAACCTAGATCCCTATTAAAGAAAGAACCTGCCCCATATGCGAGAAGGATTCATGGGGAAGTTCATGGTGAAGAACAGGCAGCAAACGCCAGTGCAAGAAACCCTGGTTTGCAAACCTATCTGTGGTGTTTAGCAGCTGTGTGACCTGGAGCTTATTATTTAACCATTCTAAGCACAGGCCTAACCTGTAGAAAGTCCCCCAGAAATGACAGCAATGATGGTCTCACTACCATTATCACCCACAGGAGACAAAAGACTCTGGCTGTAGACGCTTGAAGGAATAGTATTATGTGGGGGGAAAAAATAGGTCAGCTCAACATGATCACAGTTAACCGAGCTAGAACTAGAGAGCAAAAGCCAACGGAGTCAGATTTCAATTTGCCATGGAGAGGTGCTTTCCGACTATCCAAGGTAGTTTGTGTGGCTCTGGGAACACAGAGTTCTGGACTCAGATGAAACAGGCTGGAAAACCCTTCTGTGGGGTAAGTATGCCATCTCCCCAGAGCAGCTGGGTCAAATGGGTCAGAAAAAATTAAGCCCAGAGTCTCTGTCCCACTTAGCAAAGCTCTTCACTTCTTTGTCCTTTGGGTTCCTCACCTTCCAATGAGGCTTATGGCTTCCCTTCCCTTAGGTTCCCTTAGACCTGATGAACCCAATCAAGCAGCAGGGGACAAACAAGACAAGTTAGGCAGCCCCGGAGTCTGGTAGGAAACTAAGGACAGAGGCATGTGTATAAATAGTTGTAACAGAAATCTAAATGAGAACTAAAATACATATGCAAATAGTAAGAGAGAAAGGTGTAAGACAAGCAGAGTGCTTGAGAATACAGAGGAAGAGCTGACCAAGGAGAAGCAGTGATCAGAAAAAATTCCACATGGAGGAGCTAGTACCCAATCTTGGTCTTGCAGAATGGGCAGGAAGAAAGGGTATGTTAAGTGACAAGAAGAGAACAAGAGCTGGTAATGCAGAGGATGTGTTTGGACAGCCGTGAGGAGTTAAGTCCGCTCAGAAGGCAATGGTTAATAGTTACGAAGGGCAGAAGTGTGCAGTAGCAGAGGAATGTAGGTTGTGGCACAGTAGAGAGAACTGTGTTTTTCCACATGCATGAGGTATCAAGGGTTTCTCATCCAGAATCATCCCTTCTGCCTCCAAGTCTTCTACCTAGGGGGCAGCTCACCTGGCCTTGATAAATTTCCGGCAAGTGTCCACGACATGCTCCATCTGCAGGTACATAGCAGTGGCCATCACAGCCATGATGTTCCCTTCCCTCAGGTTGAGCCGAGATGTGTACATGAAGTCCAGGAGGATGCAGAAGCCCTCGGGGTTGATCTCAGGATCCAGATTGATCACGCTGAGGTTGCATTTCAATTGGTCTGTGAAGATGCTATAGAACAGGCCGCTGTAAAACAAACAAATGGCCCCCTCTTGTAGATGTATCAAATCTGTGATCATTTATAAATGCTCAGTTCATTCCCCAGGGCCTCACCCCAGCATTTCCATAGCAATTAATAGCAACTTTTGGGTATGGAGACATACCAACTGCCAGAAATTCTGTAAGTACTTTCTGTATGTTTTTATCCTGTGTTCCTGCAAAGTAAGCACTACTACTTTCTACTTTTTTATGTGGGACAGCTAAGATCTCAGAGGGTAAGTAATATTCTCAAAGTCACTGAGCCTGTTTTCTTTTTAGTCTTAACTGCATGGGTTGCCAGAGTTAAATTTAGCACACATTTGCAGTAACTATTTTTAGTCCGTATCTTTGGTATAAGTATTTTCCTCCTTGTTATATTGCAGTATCCTTCTTTTTAGAAATCTATTTTTTAGAAGCAAGTTGGATGTAGATGTCAAATAAATAAAAATATGCCTCTAACTCTACTTCACTACTTTTCTCCAAGTCCACAGACTATCAGAAGGTAAATTATTCCTATCAGATTCCAGTAAAACTCTTAAGACATGATCCCAGGTGCAGATTGTCTAGTGGAAGAAAGTACTCAACTGAAAGTTAAAATTCTAGGTTGGCACTTCACTTCTACTCTTTCTGGATGGATCACCAAAAGCGAAGCAGACTTTTGCCAATAAATACCTGTGCAGCCTTGACTAAGATAATTCACTTCACTGTCCCTTGATTTCCTTACCTGCAAATCAGCAGGAATGATAGTGTGGATTTTAGAGGCTCATGGAAACGTTAAGGGGATAGAGGAGACACGCACTACTACCAAGCATCACCTACTATCTTTATATCCCTAGAAGCCTCCGTCCTCTCCATTCTGAAAAGAAAGTACTTGTACAAGTTGGATGAGTTTTCTAACCACGTTAGGGACCTTTCATTTTCCATCATTCTACCTGTGACTTGCTTTTATCATCTATTAAATGAAGGCATAGTGCATCGGTAAGAAAGAGGGCTGCTAGGAAGATGGATGGAGATGATTTAATAGAATGCTGCTCTCAAAACTTGAACAACTGGTCACATATGAAGAATTAACTGTCTCATTCTAACTCAATGTATTCTGAACACTCATGGTATAGGTACAGCATAAAATAAATACAGTTATAGCAGAAAAGAGCAAAAAGTCTCTGGTTAATTGGCTTAATCTGGTTAAACATTCTCCTTTTCTTTTCTCTTTTCCTTCCTTTTTTCTTCTCTTTTCTTTTCAACTGGCTAACTCAAGTCATTCTCCCTGTTTGTCCCAAACATATCGTTTCTTGTGGCAGTACTTGACTTCTCCCCCTACTATCCCACAGAACAGAAACCCTTTCCTTTCTAAAAGTGCATTCAATCATCAGCTTCCTAGGAGTGACAAAGCCAGGCCATGTGCTGAGGAGATCTGGAGACAAAGGGGACGTTTCCCCAGATACCCGTCCCACCTCACTGGCTGCCAGCACCTCCATTCCCACATTAGTAGTTACAGCTCTTTCCTGTCCAGATCCCTCACCTGCAGGCCATGAGAACTGTCTTATGGGCTCGAAACTGCTCACGGCTGACCACGATGACAACGTCAGTCAAGATGTCGCGGCTCCGGAGGCGATTAAGGTTGAGAAGAACGTCACTGGCATGGCGGGTGAACTGGATACAGCTGTCAGCCGGCGAGGCCATTTTGTCTTCACCTGAAAAAAGAAGTCAAAGTCCTGTTAGTCCTCAGAAACCATCCTTACCAGGAGGACAAGCTTGTGGCTTAGGCTGCAAAGGTATGGCAACAATTCAGGCCCTTGTGTTTGATCATGGAACAACTTATAACCCATCTGTGGGTCTCACTCTTCATAGCTATAAAACATAGGAATCTCTTTAGGGAAAGGGCAAGGGAAAGACTCTGTTGAATATTTTTCCCAAATACCAAATACTCTGCCAAGCATTAAGAATCCGTGAATCTGTTACAATGGAAAGAAATTTCATCTTGAGGACTACCGGGCTAGCTTTGCCTTTGGCTAGCGATGTGACTTGGGCCAGGTTGTTTTCTGTTTCTGGGCTTTGGGTTTCCAAAATGGGGACAGTCTATATCTGTTGTTTTAAAAATTAGAGATAGGTGCCCAGAGTGTGGTAAGCTCCCCTCTCCCCCTGCCAAAAAAAGTTAGAGCTATTTTCATCACAATCTAATTTCCTTATCCCAGCCACAGTCAGTCTCTCTGCATTACTGGGCTTAAGAGTTGTTTTCCTTTGTGCTTGAAATACCTAGCACAGTACATCTTAGTGCCTGGTAGTAGCAAAGTTAGTCTGAATAAAGAAATGAATGAGGCAATAACTAATCATAAATGGGACGAGGAGAAAAGAAGGGAGTTGGGAGAAATATAGAAGGAATTGCTAATCTTTGTCCCTTCAAACAAAAGACGTCGAAGTCCACAGAAACACATGCATTAGCAAGATTAAAAAGGAACAGTTTGTCCACAAAAATTTTAAAACATATAATTAGAACTACTTACCCAAAGCCTTGCTTCACAGTTCAAATTTTTGCTTAAAAACTGCAAAGAAGAGAAGAGAGTAAACAGAAATTGATTTAATGAATGTAAGATTGTGCACTATAGTCTTATTTTGGGACACACGTATTTAGTTTTGCTTTGATAGTTGCAGCCTGCCAACTGGTGTGGTTTCACCACAAGCTAACAAATATATTCCAGTTCTGCTCTTCCAGAAACAACAGGCACCCAAAGCTACTAATGTCTTCACCCCGAGTATTCAGACTACTATTGCGTACATTAGTTACATGTGCACACGCATTTTCTTTCTCAAGGTAAAATGTTTATATCATTCCAAGGCCACTTAAGTCTCTGGGAAAGAAACAATAAGCAAAGTAGATCTTGATATTAAAAGGACAATTATCCTTCAGGGGCTAAAAACAGTGATCACTCTCAAAACCTGCTAAAATATTATCTTTCAAGCCTTACAATGATTACACAAGACTGATAGACTTAGAGTCTTTATCCTTATTTCACTAGTGAAGAAACTGACCCAGAGGTTCAAGTGTCTTGACTAGGAACAAACAGCTAGGCACTATTTCCTGATTCTCTGGAACACTTAAGACAGAATATAGAGTCTACAGAATACAAGCTGAGGTGGCATGTCTTCACATTACTTGAGGATCTTTGCCCTTCCCTCCTGGGTCTAAGACCAGACAGAGTATTATAGCTTCCAAGTCTGTGCTTTTGCCTCCTGGTGAAAGATTGAACTGTGTGGTTTACCTGAGAACTGGCCAGTGAGCACTAAACTTTAAAGAGGTATAATGAAATGTGTATTCTTTCCAAATTGCTTTCTCTAAAACAACAATCGTGCCAGGCATAGGTGTAAGATTCTCCTTTATAACCGAAGGTGGGTTGTAAAGGGAAATCATATAATATCAGAACTCTTTTTGCCCTATTCGAAAAAGCAAAGCTCTTTAGAGCTGTTTTCCGGGTAAAAGGGCCCAAGGCCAGTGAGGTCATGTTGGGTCGTGTAGATGGTTGATGGCTGATGGCCCGGCCCTAGGTCTCCTGGCTGGAATTCCTGTCCTCTATCCAAATTGGCCTACGTGCTGCAGAACATGCGAGACAGCACCCCGAGGTGGGTGAATCTCATTTTTAAGTTCCTTCCCCCACACAAATACTTTGCGCCATTCCAGGCTGCTGAGTCTTACCAAGGGAGCACTCTAAAATGAGAGGTTTCTTTGAGTCTGTAACCAAACACACCGACATTTCTCTGTGGTCGCAAGTGCCAGTCACTCAATCTCATTGGTCTTAAGGTTAGCGTGTGCATGTGAGTGAATCAGGACTGGGAGAAAGACATTACACAAGAGGCTACCTCCTCCTCTCCCCATCCTAATTCAAGATTGGGAAAGAGAGAGACACTAGCATGGTCCTTGATCATCTCCTTTGAAAAAGAACGTTGAAGGACCCATAAAGTTTATTTAGAAACTCTCTCTCCTCTTCCTTCATGGAAGAGGTCCTCAAACATTTCTGGAAAAACCAGGCTTTCCTTCAACCAGCTTTCAACCACCAGCTGTCTTGTGGATTTCCAGTTCCAGACTTTCGGAACCACAAGAAGCCGAGATTTGCCATTTCACCATGACAAGTGGCAATGACTCATTCCAGATGCTGATCGAAACAAACAAAAACAGTTCCCCTGTGTCCACTGTGAGCTCAGACTTGGGCTTTCCACCTTAAGCCTCTCTTTGGCCTGGATAAAAAACAAAACAAAACAAAACACGCCCCCTGCAATGCAGTTGACTGCATCCTTAGGAAGTTCAGGACTTTGTGACCTCCCCCTGGGTGTCACAGGTGTGGAAGAACCCCCTAGAATTTAGTGCGGATTCTTCTTTTTACAGACCACTGACCTTTTCCATCCATTATTGTATCTTGCTAACAGCCCTAATTTACTGTAGAGAATACTGGGAATAAGTCTTGCCCAAGACTGCAAAGCCAATATGCAACAAAATCTTGGACAAACCTCATCTACTAGCAGGGGTCCTACCAATGTCACTCACTAGATTGACCACAGAGACGATCATGAAGAGCAGAACCATCACTCAGAAACTTAAAGAAAGAAAGAAAGAAAGAAAGAAAGAAAGAAAGAAAGAAAGAAAACCCAATCCAAAAAAAAACCTGCAGCAGGCCAGACTTGGACGCCCTTGGCTGCAAGGAACACCAAGGAAGAGTGAAGCGTGGTCTAATGGGACTCCCACACCCTTTCCTCCAGATGCACATCAAAGAAGCACCTTGGTGAAGGCAGAAGCTGAAAAGGAGCTTCTGGCAGAAGGATAAAAGGAAGTCTCCCCGTCCCTCCAAAAAAGGCAAAGAGAGAAAACCGGCAGAAGTGAAAGGGAACGCAAGCGAGCCGCAGGCGAGGTGAAGAGCAAAGCAAGCGATCCTTCCCTCCCTCCTCCCCCGGGCCCGGAGCAGGCGGCGAGCGCTCTGCGCTTGCTCGCTCCACGCAGCGGCTCAGCCCGGGCGCCGAGGGAGCGCGCGCCCTGCCAGCCTGCGCAGACTCGCCCACCCCGACGCACCGTACCTGGCTTCAGGCACCGCCCACCCCCGGGCGACCGGCTGGCACCTCAGGCACCGCTGCCCACCCGCCTCGGAGCTCCCGAAGGAAGACGCGCTGGGAGGCCGAGTGGTTAGGACCGTGGCAGCCCTTAATTTAGTTGCATTCAAATAAAGGTTGTCGTGCACTTCGGTAGCTAACACTGTGTGTGTGCCACCCCCTCCACCCCCCGGGCCGTCAAGGCAAGGGGTAGTGAGGGGAATGGCACAGCCCTCTCATTCCCGGAACATATTCGATCACGGCTCAGCGGATTTCACAGAACACTCTCTGCCTAGCGCCCGCTCCAAGGAGAAGTAACTTTCCAGGAAGCTGCCGGCCCCCGACGGCCGCCGGGATCGCTGCCTGCGCCGGGGATTCACCGGGGAGGGGGGCCGCCCGGGAAGGCTCTCGGGGAACACGGTACACTTTCCCCTAAATCACTGGGCCGCGCCAGGTCCGAGGCTCTGAGTTCATCTCTCCGCTCCCCTCCCCCAGGCACACATATAAGCAATTTATAGATGGGCAAAGGCGGAGGAGTTGGGAGCGCAGCCCAAGAGAGAACCCCGGAGTTTGCAGGCGATCCGAGGCTCATTGCAGGCCCAGGTCGCCCAACTCTGGCGTGTACCGGGCGCCTCTTCTTGCCTTTCTTCCCCTCCTCTCGCCCCTCTCGCCCCCGGCTGCCCCCCCCCCCCGCTCTTTAAAGTTAGGCAAGGTGTCAAGGTCAAAGCGCTGCAAACCCTAAGGCTGAGTCCCGTGCGACGCAGCCCGGTTGGAGGAAAACAACCGAAAGCCCCTTCCGCCTACGTTGGCAAACCGGGGAACCCAGATCGGCTCGGTTTCCGCCCAAAGTCTTTAGGAATGCAGCTACTAGGCGGAACCTGGCAGGGTTTGGGGATTTCAGAATTCTGTTTCCTTGAAACAAATCCTAGTCAGGGAGTTCGGACTCAGGAGAGGCCGGAGCGCCGACCCCAGCACGGGCGCGCTTCAAAGTTACATCGCCTTCCCAGGAATGAAACTCATGAGTGCCACCTCCTAACTGTTCCCGATAATCGGGTCCAGGCGATGATTTGGGGTGAGGGTCCGGAGGGGACAGCCTCAGCTTCAGATGCCTCGGTCTAGTCCCCAAACTAGGAGGTGGCGCCACACACCCGCGCAGCGCACCTCATCGGCGGCGGAAGCGGGGTCAGGGTCTGTTCTCAAAGGCTGGGGCCTCCGGCACCCAAAATACCATTCGGTGGCTTTGTCATCCCTTCTCCCCGTAGGATAAAGGCGGAAAAGGTAGACTGAGGTTTTAATCTGAGATGGGGCGACAGTCCGGGCAATGAAAATTAAGTAAATGCACTTACTATAAAGTAGGAAACCCGAGGTTCGGGGAACTCAAACCTCATCGTGTTTTTACCACTGTCTAACACTAGAGAGAGCCCTCGGTCCAGGCCTGAAGCCCACGGCCCCCCTCCTCGGCCCGCCCCTCTTCCTCACTGACCTAGTTTGGCTTTGGTCTCCCAATTTGGAGAACGCCCTTACTCCCTACCCCTCTCCTCTCTATCCAGGCCTGCTGTTCGATTATAGGCAATCTAATAACTCCAGTCACTCGCTGAAAAGTGCGAAGGAATATCTGAAAGCACAAGACACTCTTCAGGGTCAGGGACAAGGAATTTTAATAAGGCTGGGGCTGCCGAAGTGAAACTGGCACCGTGGCAACCCCCGGACCAGTCGCTTCCCCAGCCGAGTCCAGCTAAGCAGTCCTTAGGGTCCAGCCGCCCTGGGCGGGCGGTAAGAGTTAGGTTCAAACCGCGGAGTGGGCAGGGGACACTCCTCGTGCTCTTGGCTGGAGGGTGACAGACGTTAAAGAAGCATAGTACCATGACCTCGGCACCTGCCTCGGGTGACCGAGGTGTTCGAGGACATTATGTCCTTTCAGTTCTGTCACGGTTCTTGCCAAGAGCGCTGCTCTCGCAAGCCTGCAAGCTTCTAGGAATTGCAATAAAACAGAGGGATGTGTTTTATCATCAAGATCTGAGGAGGATCAGCAAAGGGACGCTCCCTGTGCGGCTAGAAGGCCGGAAGACACTGCCAACAAACGACGTCCCCTGACACAGCTCTCCCCGCCCTTCTGGCTGGATCGGGCTCGGCCTTTGCAAAAAAGGAAGGAAAAAAAAAAAAGGCTGGCGGGGGGAGGAGGCGAGAGGCATGATCTCCCTAAGCTAACAATGCCTTTTTAAATTTGATCTGGACAGAAGTCAGCCAAGGTCTTTATTCACGTTAATGAAGATGGAAGGCACTAACTGTCCTTGGAAAGCGATGAGTCAAACCTCACCGCGCTTCAAACGCGTACCCAGATTTGTTTCCAGCACGGAGAGAGGCGCATTTCTCTGACGCGTCCTCCGACAGCTCCCCGCAGTGGGAGCGGCTGAACTCGATTCGCGCGGACCTGGGCGGGGAGAACGCGGCGCCATCTCCAAGCGAGCGCGCCAGTCCCCGCTAGAGGCCGCCACACGCCGACGCGCCTTACAAGAGCTCCGAGCAAGAAAACTTCACCGAGATGTGGCCCAAATTCTGGGGAGTTTATCTTCTGCTGATGAGCCCCCCTTGCTACTGCTCTCCACATACAGACACGCACACACGCGGCTTCTCGCCAGGCCACTAAGAACAGGCCAGAGGGGCTCTCTGGGACCAAACGTGAGGCTCAGGATCGGTGCCATGTCCCGCTGCCACGCTGTAGTGGTGTAACCCCGGAGTTTGGAGACACCCCACTCCTCAGCACCACTGTAACCTTTTCATGGCTGTTATCGAAAAATCTCAGGCTACTCTTTCTAAGTGAATTTCTCCCAAACAGCTTGGAGATGTTTTCCAATATGCACTGGCCACGGAGGTCACCTGAGAGGTTAAAAATCAGAGTTAGCTAGGACTGCTGCTCCTTTCTGGTGGATCCTTTAAAGGAACTGAGACCAACTGGCTTTTGGTTTGAAGTCACCACTCTGGAATTCGCAAGTTTATAATCTGGTCCTGGTTAGGTAACTAACTCACCACTAATGTGTCCCCTAATCCTGCCTGTTTCTTCAACAGCAAAGAGTTTAAGTCTTAACCACCCTGAGCGTTGGTTGGCACTCTTCTACCACTTTCCCAGGGCAGGCCGCACAGCCCCAGGTACATGAGATTCTGGCCTCTCTTAGTTGAAATAGATGCAGGGTTGCTGAGCGATTGCGTACGAAGTCCCTTAAGTTTTCATTTGCCTTGCCAAAAGTTTGGTGGTCGGATGGCACCCCAGTTAGAGAATGCTCTCTCTCCCTTAATTCCACCGTTTGATGAATAGTAAACCGGGAGACCCAGAGGTGCAAAGGTCCGGCCCACGGCCCGAGACCGGATGTCGACCACGACTCACCACTAGGTGGCGGACGCAGTCCGTCCGAAAATCAACGTTTGGCCAAAACCTTCTCAAAGACCGATCCCTCACTGGCTTTTTTTCATCTTCTGTCTGTTGGGGGTGGGGGGTGTGGCTGCTTCCCAAACCAAAGCTGGAAAACATCATTTAGTGGATATCATTCCCTTCTTCCCGATGCTCACGTCTCTAGCAACCACAACGCAGAATCTGGGAGCTGCTTTCATGTGTTTTACGGGATTTTTGTTGTTGTTTTCCTCCCAGGAGCTGAATGTACTGGTAAAAGAAAGGGTGCACTTGTCTTCAAAAAGCAGAACAACAGCACTCGAAGATATTGAAAGAGATTGCTGCCAAACACTGGTCGGCTGGCATAAAAAAGGCAAAAAACAGAGAGGAGAAAAAGGGAGAGGGAGTCGAGAATGAACTTCTGGTCCCCACGAAGAAAGCAGAGGGTGGGGGCAAGAACCAGGACCCACCCAGACTCACTGCGCCCGCCAAAGCGTAGGGGCGCAGGAGCGGTGGGGTCTTTCTGAGACCTCTGGGCTCGGGCTAGGGCTCAGGTCTGCAGCCGCAGCTCCTGGCTTCCGCGGGGGCGCGGAGAACCCCGCCGCTCAGCCCCTGCGCAGCGCAGCACGCGCGCGTGCCCACTTGTTGCGCAGTGCAAGAAAACCCAGCACGCACCGCAATCTTCTGACGCCCGGAGAGCTGCGGGCCAGCCTAGCACCGCTCCACGCCATTCATAGACCTGACCTTCACCACCACCAATGGTGAAATGACTGCGCTTCTATTTTCTTAAACACGGCTATTTTTTTTTAAACACCAAAACATTCCTCTGTATCTCAATGTCAGACAGGCAGCAGAATCTGGAGGCCCTGAAAAGACGAATCCAAAGGGAAAGGCGCGCTACCACGACCTAGAGAATTCAAGATGACTCAAGTCCATCGGGGCACCCCCATCTTGTGCCCCCTCCCCTAAATCATTGGACCTGCATTCCCTACTATGATACCATCCCTAGCTAGAAAGCAATGTTTTCTTCCTTACTGGAGAGATCAACTGCAAAGTATTTCTTTTAAAAATTAAAAATTTTATCTCTCCTATATTTTATTTTATTTTTAAAAATTTTTTTCCCAGGCGGGGGAGTCTCATTAAGGTCATTACAGTTGTTTTTCAAATATTTGACTTTTTCCAATAGTTTCACTCACCCAGGGGTGGCGCTGCAGCACCATCTCCTCTGAAACACTTAGTAGCTTTTTTTCTTTCTTTCTTTCTTCACAACCAAGTGGGTTGAGTGTGGCTACCCAGCAGGAGATAGAGGGAAGGAAGGATTTTGACATCTAGTCATGGCTACCATTTACTCAACTCGTAACTAGAACTCTTCAAGGACTCAACGAACGACAGTTTTAAGAATTTAAGAGTTCCATCCCTGTTTGCCAAACCCAGAATAGATTAGACAGTCTTTTGAAGAAAGCTGTAGAGATTAAAAACCCTTCAAAACTGAGCAAGCTGGAGAAAAAGACAAACGAGAAGTCCTGCTTTGTCTGGGTGTCTCCTTAAAATCGCCTATTTTACAGAATAGCTTCAGACTTTATTGTCAGTATCAACAGACCCTTAACATCAACCAATGCTCCAGCCTACAGTATTGGAAAATCTTCCAAATAGGATACTAGAAACTTCTATTTATAAACTTGGGGGGGGTTCCCATCCACAGGTTTTCTATTTTGGCCTAAAGACTCAGTTACAGTCATGTTAGCAAGACAGTATCCATCTCCTCCCACTGCACTCTCTCCATTTCCTCCTCCCCTAGAGCATTTCTTCTTTTAAAAATATAGCATGTATTTTAAAGCACAGAACGTGATTTCACCTTGCTCTTTTGAGCTCATAGTTGCTACCTCCAGGAATAGTGTGTGGACCAGGGCCAGATAAACTTCAACTTGGGCTGCAGATTTACGAGGATCTGTTTCAGTGCCAAAGGGTTTTTGGTAGTAAATAGTGAGCAAAATAGATACCTGTCTCCTGATGGTCTCTCTCTCTCTCTCTCTCTCTCTCTCTCTCTCTCTCTTTCTCTCTCTCATTATTTATGAAAACCACACACACCTTGCAAAGAAAAAGGGAAACCGGCCGTCTCTGTAGAGGAAGCCAGTGGCATCGCTGAGAGCCACAAACTGTATTTCTAAACAGCCCTTTCCCTGGTTCCGTCTCTCCTGCCCCACTTTTTTTTTTTTTTTCTGGACAGTAAAAAAAAAAAAAACAAAAAACAACTGTATCTACTGACATTGACTTAAAATTTTTTTGTGTGAAGTAAAGCGTCATAGGATTTCCCTCCTGGAAACTATAAACTGATTGAAGACAAACACAAGCATAAAAAAGGTTGCACGACTTTTCTAGGAGAGATGATTGGTCTCTGAGGTGTCAGAGACCCTGGAGCAGCTTTCAGCATAGGTTTGGGGTCATTGTCTCAGCTCAACTGTCAGGACCTCCACTATGCCCACCACCAAGTCTTATCCCTTGCGGGAGGGGCATAACACAGAAGATCTTTTTATAAAAATCCGTTGGGTTACGTTCTTGTTTTCCATGGGGGAGTTTTAAAACTCATTATTGCAACACGAGTTCCATTTTTTTTTTCTGCCAGAGTTCCAGTAACATGGTAGCATAAAGGTAACGCAGCCCATAGTTCTCCAAGACATTTACAGTACCACCGTCACCACCTCCGGGACTAGGGTGGCCCCTCGCTCCTGCCGGGCCCCCAGCACGGCGGATTCCAGAAGCTCCGACTCACTACCCACTCCTGCCCCGGGCCGCCGCCGCTGCCTTCCCCATTTCTACTGCCTGGAGGAGAGCTACAGGTTGCAAATCCAACCAACCTCGTAATCCTTTTTTCTCTCCTTCTTCTTTGCAAAATCACTCACAAAGCTCTCCCTTTCGCGCCCTCGCCCGCTCCTCCCGCGCCAGGTCCCCCAGTCTATGCCACAAAGTTCCCTTCTCTCCTCCCGGGTCTTGCACTTTAAGGACCGCGGGCTGGGGCTCTGTTTTTCTTTCCCTTCGCCGGGTGCAAGGACCTTGGGAATCTGAAGCCTGGAGTCCGCTATACTCAGGCCACAGTTTGCTTTTTTTTTTTTTTAAACAGACCTTGCACCATGGCAAAAATAAAATTTAGGAAAGGGAGGTAACAACCGCGGAGAGCCAACACAGTCACGCAGAGCCCAAAATACAAACACCGCGGCCGCCAGAAATCCCGCCAGCTTCTCGTTCTCCCGGGCTGTCCTGTCAAGGTTCCCCGCGTCCTTGCACGCTGGAAGGCGCCGCAGGTGCAAACGCGCACCCCTTTCCCACCCCCACACCCCCAAATTCCCGTTCCGCCATCAGCCTCTCTGCACGGAATGGGCAGAGAGAGCGCGCGGGGTGTCCCGACTCCCTCAACTACAACCCAGAAAGAATAATTTTCAAAAAGTATTCAACATCCCCGCCCCCCCATCCAAGCTAAAAACCTCCCCAAAACACAAGAGGAAAGGGACACCGAAAACATTCATCTCTCATTTAGGAAGATCACGGCTCTGAAAGGAAAAGAGTAGACACGACACTTCATCTGTGTTTATGACCAAAAAGGAAAGAAAAAAAAAAATCCCAAAACACCCGAGGAAGGAGTTTGGTTGCATTTTTCCTCCCAAATCTCAGCTCGGATGGAAGGCAGGAAATCTCAGGGACCAAAGCCGGGGGAAGGGAGCCACCCGGGCGAGCGAGCAGGCGAGCGGGCAGCCTCCCGGAGTTGCCCGGGAGGACCGGATCGGGAAAGGAAGGAGAGGCCGGGAAATGAGAAGGGAGGGAGGGAAGGGGAGACTGGAGCCGGGGAGCAAGGAAGGCGGTTTGCAAGCGAGCAGAGAGGGAAAGAGAACAGCCGCACGAATCCAGCGCGATCACAAGCCATACGCAAGCAGCAGCAGAAAGCGAGAGCGCGAGCGCGCGTCCTCTCCGCGGTCCGAAGCCAGACAGTCCCCAGACCGGCCTGGATCACCCCCTAAACACTGCCTCGTCCTCTCCGCTCCGGCCGCCCCTTAACTCCCCTCCTTCTCGCCTCCACCTCCTTCTCAAAAACCAAAACAATCTAAGGGAGGGTGGCAAAAGCCTCCCCAAACCGGCCGATTCACTCAAAGACAATAAAAATAATAATACTAATAAATACATTTAAAGCTATGTCCTAGAGTGGGAGAGACGTGGGACTAGTCTTCGGCATTTATTTTAACACCTGACAGCTAGAATAAATAAATATATACATTTATATCAATAGATACACGTAGGAAACTTGGAGCCAAAGCATTTGGCAAAAGCGGGAAAAAAAAGAATTAAAAGGTAAAATAATGATCATGAGCAGCGGCGGCGACAGCAGCGGCAACGGCGGCGACGGCAGCGGCAGCGGCGGCGGCAGCAACAGCAATAATCACCTGGTGTCCGGCCTTTCCTAGAAACTTCTTGCATCACCACTTCTAAGAACCCCAGTTCTAAGAATCAACAGAGCTCAATTCTCGGAATTTGAGCTGCGGACTTTACCACTGCTACGTAGCAGGGGAGGACTCAGTGTCAGCTCTGTGCAATTTTTATCTTCTCTGGCCCACAAAACTCGCTCTAAGCCACAATATTTTCGCACTGTCCTACATTTTTCAAGTTCCTCATAGGATTGATGCCTTGGATATGGAGGTTCCCTTCCGATAGCCGAGGAGACAGAAAGTGGCTCTCCCTTCCCGAGCCCTGCAAAATGGTACGACCCGCTCCGCCACCGTCACGTGGGCTCCTCCTCTGTGACGTCACGTCTTCTCTGTAGCAAAGCTCGGCCTCTGGAATTCTGAGAACTAATTTGCTATTCGGTGACATAAGAGGCGGAGTGAGCTTAGCTTTCCCGGGGTCTCGGGCTAATTCTTCCTCTCTTACCCATAAACTCAGCTCCTCGAGCTAAATACACAAAAGGGAGCGAGAAATTTGAACCATTGGAACAATGATGTTACGTATAGGAGGTTTAGAGAGGCGAGTAAGAGGAAAACAACAACTACAACAACCAAAAAAAAAAAAAAAAAAACCAGTAAACACCACAGCTCTTTCCAGCTAGAATATTAGGCACCACGAGAAAAATATTTGCCAAGCAGTTTTCGGTGGGTTCATTTGCTTTATTTTATTTGGGACGGGGTGGGTTGGGGGTGGGGAATGCTTTTGGTTTTTGACTTTTTGTTTTTGGTGTGTTGGCTTGTGATTTCTGGTGGTTATATTTTGATGATTTTCAGATTCTTCTGATTTTTTGCCTTTTGCAAGTTTGTGGTGTTACATAAATCATAGAATCTGTCATCAGCTGGGTTTTGGGTGTGTGTGTGTGTCTTTTCCTATCTAATTGCTCAAGCATAAAAGATGTATTATTTCAATCCTGGTTACTATTGGAAGACGTTTGAATTTTTGGTTATCTGTGACAATCCCAACCCCCACTTTTTTTTTTTCTTCCTTCGGTGCGATTTCCTTTTTCCCTTGGACTTTTACTGAAGGGAGGCTCTCCTGCACTTGAGAGAACTGTTCAAAGGATTTGTTTTAGTTCGGTTTGTTTCTTTCCAGGACAAGCAAGCAGTAGATTTGCTCTTTCTGTTATTGTTGACTCTTAGGAAATTTCTTGTTACTGCAACACATGTGTGCACTGGAGTATGTGTGTGCGTTATCCTACAAAATTTGGAGCCAAATGCATGTTTGTGTTTTGCCTTTTCTTAAGGTCTTGAATCGCGCCCCCCTCCCAGCACGTTTCAAGGTCGTTGTAAAAAATCTCTTCAGTCGGTGGAAGGGATCAGCAGGAGGGACTTCTAAAGGCCTGCCTTGCCAGTATCTCAGATTCTGCGAGTATTCAGAACAGGCTGTGCTATCACTAAGGCGCACTCCTCTGAGCACAGCCCTCTTAGCGCTGCAGGAGAGTTGGGGGGAAGAGGAGAGGAGGAAATCCATCTCTTTTTCTTTATTCTTTTCCTTTAAAAGGCAAACTCAGTGCAGAATCTTTTCACTGTGGGCCCTGGTTTGTTTGTTCAGAGATGCTAGCTTCCCTATTTAAATGTTGGTTGGGGTTTTTTCCCCCTCCTACTCATCCCTGAATGAGGGAGACTCTTGTTTCCTTTATGTCTCTCTGCTAAAAGAAGGGTGTGAGGGGAAAATAATATTTCAGATTCCTCAAGAATTAACCCAAAACGTTTGGACCCAAAGCAGCTTTCAAAGGTCAGGCTGTTCTGAGCTTTGGCTAGGAGAGTCCTTCAGGCGACTCATTAAATCCTGAATGAGTTCTTAAAGGTTCCAAAATATTTCTTCACATATTAATTTCTAGTAAAGATATCTTGTAAAAACAGCCTGCCTAGTACAACCTCAAATTTGAGTTTATAATGGGGAGAAGGCTGCCATTTGTTTGCTGGGATACTGGGGACCTCTTAACGCTGATAGTCCCCCAAGAAGTTTTACCCATTCCAGAGAATGCTGCTGTCAGTGTACCACCCCCCATACACACACACACACACACACACACACACACACACACACACACACGTGCACTCCTCAAAAGGCTGTGTGTTGCATGTTTCACAACCAGGGGAAGTCCAAAAAGGTTGATTATGTTCCACAAGGCCTAGAGCTTAAGAAGTATGCTTAAGTGTCTGTCCCTGTGAAATGTGAATATTTTAATACGTATTGACAGATGGATTACTGCAGCTTCTGTAGAAAAGCCTGTCTTGTGAAGGATTTCTGGAAAATATACATAGGCCTAATCCTGTCACTGTCGTTGAAATGAATATTGTACCCCCAAAGACGCATGACTCTGTCAAGTGCGAATTCTGCTTGTTGGGAGGCAGGATACCTTCCTGTGTATTTGTGTCCCCTTTCCTCTTGTTTTGAGGAGCTTTACACGAATACTGGATCCAAAGTGATACCCCGATGTTGCTAAGATGGTTTTCTTTGTGTATTTATATGTTCGATTTTCTGTCTTTTGTAAGGAATAAGCACTTTGGAATTTTTCAGAAGCTCCTATATGGTTTGGTATGTGAATTCTATAGCTCTGCTCTATTCCTGGTCCTATAATAGGATTACTTTTGTGATATTTGGCCACTTGTCAAAACTGCCACATGCCCTGACCCCCACCCCCAATTTTAAACACGCACAGCGGGTTGCTCTTGTGTTCCCATTGCCACTCCACTCTTAGCCCCGTGGGGGCGCTGCCGAGCAAAGGGAAATCTGCTCCCTCAGGCAGAAGGAGCTTAGGTGGGGGCTGGGCAGGAATTCACCCTTCTCTGGCCTCAGCCCTGTTAAACTCTCTGCTGGGAGACTCAGGAGGGAGCAAGAACCCGCCAGACTCCCTGTATAGATAGTTAACCCCCATAGTGCGCACCTCAAACCTTAGCATTTTGTTTCTGGTACCAAGTGCCAGAGTCTACGTTTGTTCAATGTGTTTACATGTAAAGAAATTGACCAGAACTGGAGACCCATAGTAAATGGGTCTAAATAACAGGAAATAAGAAAGATTATTGAAAGAAAGAAACAAAGATTATTGAACATATTCTGGACACTTACTTTTAGATACGCTTCTTTCAACTGAGTGACTGGTGAGGAAAACCGTGCACCCTCGTCTCAATCGCTTCAGTTCCTAGGGAAGTAACTTCATCAAATTTCATACCAATTTAATTTCTTCCTGAATGCCCTTCCTTCTTACTGTGCTTGGTCTCTGCCCAGTCTGTTCCCACTGGCATTGTGCTCAAGGGAGGTTCCCACTGCTTCCTTGCTCTACCAAAAGCTCCTCTAGGTTCTTGTGTAGGAGTTAAGGACTGACTTGAATATATTCAAATTCTTTTCAATCATTTTAGGAAGCCCTGAAGAGTGGTTCTATGCGTAGGATCTTATGAGTGATTCCTGCAGACCTGAGGACACTGTCTAGCAACTAGTGTCATCACTGAATGGTCACTGGTTGCTAATACTTGGAGGACCAGGCCAGCTACTTTGGCCCATGGATTGAGCACAGGAGTAGGTTCCTGATTACAGCTGCTGGGTAAATATGTGCTTTATTACAAAATACCCTGCTCCTAATATTACATCTATTTAAGGAAAGGAAGACATCTTACATCCAGTTAGCTTCACAAAACCTTCCTCACAATTCAGTTTTAGCTGAAAAGGAACATGGTCCAATCTGTCCTCCTTCTTCATCTCCTCTGCTCTGCTCTCTTTTTATCTTTTTCTCTTTCTTTTCTTTTTCCTGTACTGAGGACTGAACCTAAGATTTTTACACTGAGCTACCACCCCAGTCCATCTGGAATTTTTGCTTTTTTGTGTTTTGAGACAAGGTCTTGCTAAGTTACCAGACTAGGCTTGAACTTGCAATCCTCCTGTCTCAGCCTTCCTCACCTCTCAGGGGCTCAAAACAGGAAGTGGGTTTTACCTGTCGGAAACCTTTAGTACTTTGGTAGATCTTTAAGTTAAGAGATTATAGGATTATAGGTTTAGGGAGCGGAAGGTTTGGAAGAACTCTCACTCCTCCAGGATTCCTCCTTTCCAGAGAATGAACTGGCCTCTCACAAGAAATGTGACCCTCGGAACACAATTGAAAATGGGTCTGTGTTACCTTAGAAAATCAGGTTGAGCTACCATCTGGGTTTGGAGGTAGGTATCTTGTTTTCTTTCAAAACTAAGGAAAGCAAGGCTTCATCAAATCCTGTGTAGACTCTAAACTGGTCCTCAGAACCAGCTCCTGGTAACTATGAGTATGGCAGTCTTTCTTGATGGTTGTTTGGGCTTGATGTCTTTGTGACTTACTGCAGTACTTGACACTTTCCTTTTGATGAATGCTGAAGATATTATCTACCTGATTTGTTGAACTTTGCCTCTTTGTTTTATTTCAAGTCCTTCACTTAAAACTGCTTTAAAACAAGTTCTGTGTATTGTCCTTGGACAGAAGAAAGAGTTTCTCGGTAGGTCTTAAAGAAACTGAGACCAAGGATGTGGATTGGTGGTAAAGCATCTGCCTAGCCTACTCAAGGCCTTGTGTTCAATTCCCAGCATTTCAAAAATAAATAATAAAATAAATAAATAAATTGAGTAGTAAATTTTGAGGCATTTAAAGAAATAAAGAGGGTGATTTCCAACTACTGACTGCTGAGAAGGAGGCTTCCATGTTTAATTTTGATCCATATGCTGAGAGCGTCTGGCCTTTATTATTCTGAGATATTTTGCCCCTTTTGCAAACTTTTTCATCCGGGTTCAGAGCCGCCCCCCCCCCCACACACACACTGCTTCTCCACACTTTTGCCTACTTAAAATGGAAACAAGTATCTGCAGCTTAGAATAGAGAAGCGATAGGGATGGGAGGGGGGCACGTAATCATTTGTTTATTGCATTTGATCACTGTTTTGAATAACAAGATTTTCACTTCCTGCGAAACCTTAGCAGGAGGGAAGGCGGCAGCTGGACTTGGAGAGAAGGCAGGAAGGGGCTGGCGTGTTTGTAAACTCCAGAGCGGCCACCCTCTGCCGCCTGCCCTGCTGCGCCTAGCTGTCTCTCCTACCTAAGGCTAGAAGTGGAAAAACTTGATTTGCATGTTGTGCCTGCAACTTTTTTCCCCCTTTCTTCTTGGCCACACCGCCCTCGGTACACCTGACCGTGCACAAGCCTATCTGGTGCCGGCTCCATGGCAGGGAGAACTGGCGAGCGGAAGAATGTGCCCAGGGAGGGAGCGCTCGGTACTTTTCCATTCGCATCTCCACAGTGGCTTTTCTTGTTTATTTCAATCTCCACCCGCAGAAACCTTTCAGCTGCCTGAAATTCGAGTCATTAAACAGCTCCCTGAGGTCACACTACAGAGGCCTGGCGCATGTTTCCTACATGTCAGGGTCCATGTAACCTGTGTGCACACAGGGACACAATCCTAGCAGTAAGGGAGCGCGGTGTGAGGGAGAAGAGGGGGGAAAAGAAACTGGACTCCTTGCCAAAAAACCCTTGGTTTCTAATTACAGCTCTGCCTGGAACTTTTTATGGGACGCAGAGCAAAGTTGCTTGTGAGGACTCAAGTTTCCTCCGCGGTGTGAGGTGTGACCTAGATGCGTGGATTTCTGCTCTGAGCTCTCCACCTGGGCGTCCAAACACATATTTACATAATTTAGGGAGGCGAGGAAGAGCTCTGCGTATCTGTGTCCAGGGGGTGGGGCCAGCTGTTAAAATATAAACTTCTAAGAAAGCAGTCCTAGAATCCTCACCTCTATCAATTTTTAACCAATTAGAGACCAAAGTCTGGGACTATGCTGAGTCCAAAAGCCGATTAAAGATTTTAAACATTAAGAGTTAAAGGAGGCAAGTTTTTAAGACCTTGTACCTTTGATCACCACCATTCATAATCAAAAGTGACACATCCCAGGTGCTTTTTCTGCCCGATAGTTGTTGTTGTTGTTGTTGTTGTTGTTCTTCTTCTTCTTCTCTTCTTCTTCTTCTTCTTCTTCTTCTTCTTCTTCTTCTTCTTCTTCTTCTTCTTCTTCTTCTTCTTTTCTTCTTCTTCTTCTTCTTCTTCCTTTTCTTCTTCTTCTTCCTTTTCTTCTTCTTCTTCTTCTTTTTCTTCTTTTTCTTTCTCTCTCTCTCTCTCTCTCTCTCTCTCTCTCTCTCTCTCTCTCTCCCTCTCTCTCTCTCTCTCTCTCTTTTTTTTTTTTGGTTTTTTGGAAACTGTCCCAGTCAGGGATAGAAAGGAGATGATACTTGTTACCTGGTAGTCTTTACCTTACTAGGTGCATGTGGATATGGAAAATACTTCCTAACATTCCGAACAAGAGATGGAAATGGGGAGAGAAGAAGGGGAGGACCTAGAGAGAGATTCTGGGGAAGAAATACAGAACTAGCTCAAGCATCACCGCATAGAAAGTAATTACTTAAAGTCAGAGGCAATAACAGATGGGGAGCTTGCCCTAAAAATATAAAGAAGAAAAAGAAAAGAAGAGCATTTTTGATCTACCAGACCAAACTTGAAAGCAATAACATAATGCTTTCTATCAATATTTTCTATACGTTTTCAATTTCCATTCTTTAAAAAGAAAGATCCCGCTTTTTTCAGATCTGACTGTTGATGATCTAAGGAGGTTAAGAGATTCCATCAGCCTCAGGAAATAACAAAGTAACGCCTGTTTATTAGCAGTGACCTCCCTCCACTTAGACTGCCTGGGTATTGTGCCAATGTGTAAGCAGGGGTAAACCTGCCACAGTGCCACAGTGGAAGGTCACCAAGAGGGTAGAACTGGGAGGGTCCTCAGCCTTATGTAATCCAATACTACTGAGGTTATAGCTTTAGAAACTGAGGCTCAGACAGAATACATCAGATAGGCTGTCACAGAGCCGGATTCAGAACTTTGATAGTTGTATTCTAAATCCTCTATGCTTTTTACGTGATATATAAGGAAATAGAGTTATCATGGGCAGTCTCACAAAAGTCATTTGCTGGGACCTCACATTCAGAAAAGGCCTCAAATTTATACTTTTGGCCATCTCCACTGGATCTGAGCATCAAGTTGAGTGGTATAGGAACAAGAGACTGAAAGAAGACCATCACATGTAAGAACTACTTGTGGGTCCCAGTGCAGGACCATACTGTCTTATGGTACTGTGATTTGATACTGTTCATAAATCTACATTTGTCTGGGGAATAGTACCGTTGTATTGCTCTTAGGAGTGTGCTGGTGTTAAAAGCATAAAGTTTGAAACATACTTGGTTTAGAAGCAATGACAAGCAGTTGGCGTGCCTAATGTTCAGATCTGGGTGTCCAATGCCACTCCCTGGCAACAGGAAACAAGGGGCCTCACCCATTCTGGGAGAAATGGCTCAGTAGAGTGGGGCAGGAAGTACACAAAATACAACTGGGATGTCAAGTAGCACCGTACAGAAGGGAATTACTGAAATCAAAATGATATCATAGGGGATATTTCAAGGCAACACGAGAGCCTCTTGAAGTGCTCCTAGTTGGTTGAAATAACTAAGCAACAAAATAGAATATATTTTGGATTATAACCCAGAGTATAAAATAACTATCCATAAGTCTACAACAATATAAATATGTCATGGGATAAATTAATAAATGGGCAAGAAGATACCAATATCCCATGCAAAAGATTGCCAAGGAGTTTATATAGATACACTGTCCTCTAAGAAGAGGACCATAAATCACTACTCTCCTCTGTGGATTGGGTATGGTAACATCTTTCCAAGTAGTTCATTACAGAAAAGGAATGAGGACAGAGTAACTTAACAAAACAAAATCTGAAAACCTCCATCTCAGCCAGCCAATCAAAGTGAACAGGGATAAATCTTATGGATGGTATATCCTAATGACAATCTTCTCCTAATAATACTTAACCTACGCATGAGAGAAACATCAGACCAATAATACTAAAGGGACATCCTACAAAATACTTGACTAACAATCCTGAAAACCATCAAGGATATCAGAGACAGGGAAAATCTGAGGATCTACCATGGCCAACAGTAGCCAAAGGAGACACGACAGTTTGTAGTGTCCTGGATGAGGTCACAGAACACAAAAAGATGTAAGATAAAGCTCAACACAACTGAATCAGTGATGGATTTCAGTTAACAATGTGTCAGAGTGATTTCATTGTTATAAATGTACTAATTTAAGATGTTAATAAATCAATTTTTCTGTTAAACCTAAAACTGATTTTAAAGTGAAGTCTTCAAGTTGAAAAAATATACCCATGTGAAGTTTGGGGATTTTTTTTTTTCAATAGCGGAAACTTCCTAAGACCTCTGAAAATCCTGCTTCCCGCTCAATCATTTACCTCCCGTAGAGCCAGGGAATCAGGGGGCCTCACCCATTCTTTTAGTTTACTAAATTGAATGCAATTTCATCTCTGAATGCCACCATCTGTATAATGAAACATCAGGAAATCACTGAGGATGAGCCAAAGGCCGGTGAAATGTCATTATGGGAGTAGGTGACTAAAGCCACTGCATCAATCCCTACAATCAACATTTCCCTGTGGAAACCTTCTGGAGGAAACAAGACCCTCAAAGATCTTGCCATCAGTCCACATGCAACATGGGGATTCACTGCTGAGGTTACAGGAGACCCAAGTTTCCCCTCTAGACTATTTGCTAGTTCATTGCCCCACTCCAGTAGAGCTGGGGTCTCATCAAATTGTAACTCAAGACGTCTAGAGAGGAAGCATGGATCAGACCCCATCACTCTACAAGTTTGTCTTCATTATTTACATAAAACCTCAAAGTCTAAATCCTGAAAGCTTCTATCCTCATCTTTCAACTCACTGGTTCTACCATTGAGAATGATCCAGAAAGGGAGGTGACTGATAAAGATAACTTGACAGGTTAATGGTGGACTTGTTTCCCATAAAGTCCACCTTGCATCACTTATTTTTCTGCAGTGTCTACTTTAGTACAACAAAGAACTGCTGCTACGTTGATGTACATTATAGTTTCAAAAATACTTCACCAATTTCTAACGTGTCAGTTACCAATGGCTTTTAGCTCTAATGCTGAACCTGAGTTTTAGGTATGTTTTACCCTGTTCCCTTCACCTTGCCCACCCCCACCAGCCTCTGCCAAGTTTATGAGATCTTTGAACCATCACTGATATTGGTGAAATGCAGCAGGACGGAGGCCTGCTAATACGTCAATTCACGTGACTTTTTCAAAGCTCTACTTGGCCCCATGTATCAAGGATCAAAAATGCAGTCATGCTGTTTTGCCCAGTAATTCTACTTCTAGGAATGTATCTTCAAGGCCTGATTCCACATGGCAGGGAAAAACGTATGCATCCTAGCATTTTATCTAACAAAATATTTGAACAACGTGCATGTCCCATTATGACTAGGTTGGGAGAAGGGGTATCAATAGATAAATGGTTAAACAAATTACAGTAAAATTACTTCTGAAAAAATATAATTGAAAAATATGTATGACCTATAAAGTAAATAGAAATAGGATGTGTTATATGCACACATCATATATGTGTGTATAGTATATTCACAACTATGTTTAAAAATGCTCTTCATAGAAAATAGGCTAGATACAATAAGAATGAATAATGAACAAAACTATTTGTGGTGACTGTCTTAGAGTAGTAAAATTGTAGACACTTACCTCCTTTATTTTTATATCTGCCAAAATGTTTAATAACTATCTATCATCTCTCTCTCTCACACACACACTTAAGACATGAAAATCCCTAACTGATGTCTTTTAAATGTAGATAATTATTCACAGTTATGAAGATTTGACTTAAAGTTGGAGCCACCCACAACTGTAGGGTCCACAGCAAAAATGAGAGCTGCCCACACATTTGTGAATAGACTCTTTTGATCGGGATGACACTCATCTCTACAACAAGAAAAGAGAACAAAATGTGACCCTTTCTATGTGCATTGACAAAACAAAACGCAATAGATTCTCTAACACTTTGATCTGTCTCTTCCCGCCTTGCTGGTAGTGTGATTATCTTGATTTTTTTTCTGCGCTCCATGGCATTTAGAAATGTCAAAGGATTTCCTGGTTATTGTGCTCTCTCTCTCTGAGGCCACTCATATGCTCTCCTGGTAGACAGACCTTCCTTGGGGTAGTCTTGGTCAACAAGGCATTTATTTTTTTATTTAATGACACATTTGGCTAGTGGATGCTGAGGAAGAAATTAAAAGCAAGAATCTCAGGGATTCATCATCAGAGAATCACCAAGCTGTTAAGAAATTTGAGAGATATACCTTTATTTGGGCTGCTGGCTCTCAAACAAGGGCATGAGTGTAGTCATCAGAGTTCAGGGGTGGAGAAAGGAACGCAGGCCCCTTAAACTCCTGATACGATTCCTCATTCTCATCTTCTGTTCACATGTGTACTTCCTTGTTCAAACGCACAACTGTCTTTGTAGGGCAGACATTGTGCTAGATGCTTGGGTAATAAATATGACTAAACATGGGACTCTGAGCCCCCAGGGGATGCAACATCTACTGAAGAAATAAAGATCCAGAAAGCTTAGGAAATTTGCTTTAAGTTACACAAAAGATTGTGCTGGAGCCAGGATTACCTGCCAAATGTCCTGATTCTGAGCCCAGTAAAACTCCACAGCTTCTTTGTAGAAGCTATTCCCTGATCCCAGAAGCACTGAGTCCCTCCCAGAGCAGGTTCAACCTCTTTAAGTGATCCAGTATTGATTAGAACAAAGTGTAACCCAGCCACCTCAATGTACCATCCAGGAAAAACCAATACCCAGTGTGGGAAGATTTGCAAAGACTGATGCATATACCATATACAACCTCAGCCTTCTATACCATCGCTGCTATGTTAGCTCAGCATTCAGGTGAGAGATTCACAGCTAAGAATGAACACAGGTTTGGGCTCCAAGCATACACTCTCACTTAACTCTTGACAGCCCATCCATCCTCTTTTTAGGGAATCTGGTCCTATTTTTTTTTTTTTTTGGTCTTTTTGAACAGGGTCTTGCTATGCAGTTCAGGCTGGCCTTGGGCTCACTTTGTAGTCCAGACTGTTCTCAAACCTGCAATGATCCACCTGCCTCAGCCTTCCAAGTGCTGGGATTACAGGAGTGTGCCACCACGCCTGGCTGGGTCCTGATTTTTATACCTTCTTGGATCCAGTATCTGATAGGCTTTGCTATAGCTAGGCATTGCTATAGACCACCCAGTGTTGTACTACTCCAAAATAGATAACCTCAAGGGACATCTAAAGTGTTGGCTCCAGAACTCAATACCATCTCTAGCAGGAGCTGGGCACCTGGTAGATCTTGATGCTTATTCAACCAAGCCCACATTCACTTTAGTCCTACGAGCACCCCAGACCTTTGGGTCCTCAACTCCTAGGTGGTATCTTCAGGTTCCAGCCCAGCATCCAGATGAATTTCTGTAACATCCTAGACAGCAAGACCCAGCCTGGCTCAGGGGTGGACCCATCTGCCAGGAGTTGGTCAGACAAGGACACTGAATATTCTGTTAGTCAGCTTTCCATTCTAATAAAAATACCTGTGATAATCAATTTATAAAGAAAGCTTTGTTCTGGCTCACAGTTGTAGAGATTTCAGCCATCCTTGACTGGCTCTGTTGCTTTGGGTCTGCAGCGAGCCAGCACCTCCTGGCAGGAGTATGTGTTGAAGCAAAAAACCATTTACATCATAGCTGAAAAGCCAAAAGAGACAGGAAGTGGAAGGGGCTGAGTCCCCCTAGCTTCTCTGAGGGCACACCCTCAAGGCCTCCTAGTGGCATCTACCTCTTGGCATTTCCACCACTTTCCAGTAGTGGCAAACCAGAGCCTGAGTGTTTCACACACACCTTTGGGGGACATTGTAGATCCAAACTGTCAGGTACAATGACACACGCGTAATACTGCCAGATAAAATTTAGCCATACTAGAATTACTTGGAAGTTCAGGAGCTTTCAGGGTCTAAACCTGAAATCATTAAGACCAAAGAAAGGCAGGCACCAGCACTAAAAATGCTCCAAAGAAAATGGGTCAGAAAAGGATTAATAGTGATGTTAATAAAGGCCATAAGAAGACTTGATGACATGATTGTGACTCAAAAAAGGAAGCATGGCGAGGCCTCTCAGTTCCTTCCACACTCATCTCCTGCTCCAGTTTTCCACACCAGATTCTGAAGCGCTCCCCAAGGCCTCATGCGCTTTCCTCTACTCCACATTCATGCCCAATTTCTGCCTGTCCCTGATAAGCTTTACACTCAAGGGTAGAGGTACATCATTTTTGTTTTCTTAAAATTGTGTCCAGCACATGATGTTCATTTAGAAAATGTTGACTGAGTGAAAGTAGGTAGAACAACAACAAAAAAATTTGATGTGAAATCTGAGGATCTGGGTTCCAGTTAAAGTTCCACAACTGACTAAATTCTGTGGGTCTCAGTTTCTTGTTCTCTAAAATGGTAATTTCTGCATCAAAAGATTCCCATGAGAGTTAAGTGCAATGGAGGGAAGGGTGCTTTGAAAATTAGAATGCACAATATAAAGTGGTTGTTGAATGACTGAATGCATTGACAAATAAGTGAACTATCACAGTCATGTAAAGTCATCAAGTTATTTAGTAATACATTTGAAGACTCAGATTATATCTGGGGGAAAATGTCATTGAAGAAGTACCTTGTCTTGACTTTGTTACCATTCTTAAATATGATTATTTCACTTCCCCAAGTAGATTAACCCTTTAGGCACTGGAAGACAGAAAGTGGCAGCTAAGGATTCATACTGATCCAAAGAGAATAAAAAAGATCATCAGAAAGTCGTTTTGTTCTTGAAATGCAGAATTGGAAATGAACCATTTTCCAATAGTGGGAACTGAAATCCAGTACAAGATCCTCCTTTTTGGTACCTTCTTCCTCTTTCTTCCTCCTCATTTTACCTTAGCTCTTCCCCACCCCTCTCCTGCACCCAAATAGAAAAGTAAATGAGTTATTTTGAGCCAACTTCAGTCTTAGAAAAAAGTACAAGCAAAATCCAACTGTCTTAGGACTCTTTCCTAGGATCAATGAGATGACTCTTTACAAGATTTTTTAAAGCAATTGAGATGATAGGTGAGTTATCAAAATAAGGATTTAGGATAACGTCTACCCAAAGCCTGAATGACAGGAAGAGTGCTGGTCCAACTCTGTTCTAGTGAAAGAATTCTTAAATTTATCCCTCCTCCCTCTGCAACAAGTGCAGAGTGGGTCCCATGAACATTGAGTTGGACATAAAAAGAGATCCTGAGTATGTATGCTTTTGGAGGGAGGAAACAAGAAGGGGTCTACGTGCTGGAAGGAGCTAGGGCTTTACTCTCATAACTGAGTGAGGCAACAAGCAAGCACATGAAGCTGTGGATGTTTGTTAGAGTTAAAAAGATCAAAGACTACTTAAAAGCATATCTCCTGGTTTCTGTGGTCTATATCAATAGGCACCCAAATGGAACAGGAAATCCAGTGGACTCCACATGTACGGGTGCACAGCAAGTTCCAAAGGGGGTGGGGGTGGCCTGTGGTGGCCTGAGACCTCTGAGAATTGGTGGCCTACCTGCTCATACTTGCCAGTTTTCCCAGCTCCATGCTCATTTACTTTATTTTTGGATTTTTACAGGTGGAAAGTAGAGAATACTGATATCTATCTCTCTATCTATCTATCTATCTATCTATCTATCTATCTATCTATCTATTTATCTGAAAACAGCAAGCTTGGACTCACTCCAGAGTGGGTGAGCTAGGACAAAAGCTAGAACCCCAAGCAATGGCCACCAAGGGTGTGGACAGCCACCTTCCCTACATGATTACACAGATCCCTCTTTTCTCTTTTCCTTTTCACTCATCCTGCCTCCAAGATATCTCACCCCGTAACACCTGTGGGAGCCACATTCTACACAAAACTAAGTATATCCAGAAGAAACAAAGGAAAGGAAATAGCATACCAAGACGCTCCTCTTCATAACGCTGAGCGCTGGAACAGTTCAGTGAGAGAATTGAGGAAAGGTATAAAATTCAAGCATTTAGAACTGAAAAATGGGGAGAACCAGGACAGAACCAACATTTATATATTCCCATTGGGCTGTAGTTTTTCAGCACGAAGTAAACACCTGTTCATATCTTCAAGTCTTACAAATATGCAACCACAAAAGTTATAAACTTAACTACCAATTATTACTTGAGGGCTTTGCATAAAAAAAAAACCCAATTCAGACCCATTTCTAAAGGAGCTTATATTTGCAGGTAAGTAGACAAGCATTGCACAAATACGTCCACAGATGGGTATTTTACCACAAATGATGGTAGCTGAAATTCAGGTGATAAATAAGGCGGTATGAAACTATCATTTACCCAGATGTACAGAGTAAACTTTTAGCTGAGATTTAAAAGAAGAGGATGGGTTATCCAGGCCAAGAGTGTTGGAGAATGTATGCCAAGCAGAGAGAAGAGAGGTCAAACAACAGTTTCAAAGTGAATTCAACAATGGAATGTTCAATGATCTGAAAGAGGCCAGCATGGTAGAAGATAAAGTTGGGAGGAGAACAAGGAGCTAGATCACGTAGTTCTCCTGAAGTCAAGGGCAGGAATTTATAGCTTATTCTAAGTTCATCATGAAATCGCTTAAGGTTTTTTAGGCAGGATGGTGACATGATCTGATTTATGTTTTAAGGACACCATCTTACCTATTATGTGCAAGAAAGGGGCAAGAGGTTCTTTACAGATACTATTGTACAAGTACTGGTGAGAGATAAAGGAGTTTGGGCCAGGGAGGAGACAGTGTAGGTGGTAGATGTAGAGAGATTTGAGACATGCTTTGAAGTTAGAATCCACAAGCTTGAACAATAGATCAAGCCAGGCATGGTGGTGCATGCCTATAATCCCAGCACTGCAGGATGCTGAGGCAAGAGGGTCACAGCAAGTTTGAGCCCTGCCCAGGCAGGTTAGTGAGAGGCTGTTTCAAAAAAAGGAAAAAAAAAATCTAGGAATGTAGCTCAGTATAAACATTCTGGGTTCAATCCTCAGTATCAGAAATAAAAAAACTCAAAGAAACAAAAAATACACACACAGTACTCACTTGAACAGCTATAGGGTGAAGAGAGAAGATTTAAAAAATGAATTCCAAATTTCTAGATTGGGAAGCTAGATGAATATGCTTTCATTCACTGAGTTAGAAACTTAGCAGAAGAAAATCTTTCTTTTGGAGGACATAATTTCTCAAATTCAGTTTGGAACATGGTATATCTGAGACAGAGGCCTCTGTGGGAAGTGTCAAGGTACCTCTTGGGTGGGTATTCAAGACCTAAATTCAAGAGATGTCAGTTTGGAGACATAAATGTGGGATTCATCAACATAGAGGCAGTGTTTGAAGAACTGAAAAGCAATAAAGATAAAATTGTCCTTAGAGATATTTAAGCTCAAACTCATTTCTCAGTTTACAATGACAATGGGACCCAAAGAAATGAAATTGGTTTTGGTAATGGTGCTGATCAGAGAGTAGGTCTTTCTTTGTCAAGGGCAGGGCTGTTTTCATTTCATAATGGATTCTCGACATTTGTCATCCAAATGGTTGAGAACGATAAGGCCTTTGAATGAAATATAATTCTGTTGGTGTAGCTCATGGTACCACACTATGGCCCATTTCAGATTCTCTTTCTTTCCTTATCTCTGTCTCTGTCTCTCTGTCTCTGTCTCTCTGTGTCTCTGTCTTACTGTCTCTCTCTCTGTCTCTCTGTCTCTGTCTGTCTGTCTTTCTCTGTCACACACACACATATACACACAGAGTACTGGGGGTGATACTCAGGACCTTTTTACTGAGCTATATCTTTTTTTTCTTTTTATTTTGAGACAAAATCTTGCTAAATCACCCAGGCTGGTCTTGAATTTATGATTCTCCTGCTTCAGCCTTCCAGAGTGCTGGGATTACAAGCCTGCACCATCATACCCATGTCAGGAATAGTGAAAAAGTTGTAATTTTATTCACTAAAAACATAGTTACAATATAGAAGACAATATTAGTTTACCTACCTCCAATATGTGTAGATTCATGTGTATACATTTGCATACGTTCCATCCAATTCAGCAGATATGCAATGTGTACAAAGGTACAAGAGGAAGTCTCTGTCCCACAGCAAACCAAGGCTACTGCAGAAGGGAGGTGCAAGCACAGGCACGAGCAATGGCTAATGCTGTGTGTGGCTGAGCTACAGACAGCATAATTTGCTTGACTATTAGAGCGTGATTGCTTTAGACTAAGAGTTCTGAGAAAGTGTGAAATTTGAATAAAATAATAAAGTCAAATAGCAAACATACCCCTGAAATAATAGATATCAAAACAATAGGCATAGCGTTAAAACAACAAAAAAAATCTATCACTTATTACATACTGTCCTACGTACTTTATAACTGTTAATCTACTTAGTTATTACAACGATCTCATAACATGGGTGTTATGAAATCTCATATTCACATACAGATCTCTGTTTTACAGACTGTAGAGCAAAAAAGGAGTTACTAAGTTCAAACAGCTAAGCACTGGATTTGAATCCCAGCCATCTAGGCATTGTTCTTAGCCCACTCTATCACCCTAGGAGTAAAGGCCATGACTTCCACAAACAGGGTAGAGGGAACAAGGGAAGGAAGTGTTTCAGAAAAAGAGAAGAGCTGAGCAAATGGCACAGAGATTGGGCATATAGCTACTCATGCTTTGGTGTTTGAGACCAGTGAATTATTTAGCTGTGGAAAGTGGATCAAAAACTGGGCATTTACCTTTGTTTTGACTTTGTTGAACTTCCCACAAGTGTTTTTTCTTGCATCATAGTACTAACAATGAAATGAAGTTTTGCTCACTCATCTGAGCAAAGCCCAGTGCTATGCTAGTCATAGGCATTATAATTCATCCCTACAACAGCCTTGGTAGGGAGGTGGTATTGCATTTCAAAAGGAGAAGCGGTTCAAATCCTGCCTCCACTCAACCTCTGTTTTGGAGAATGCTAGTGATTCCCTAGGAGGCATGTCAGCTTTCAGCTTCATGTTGCATCCACTGGTTGGTACCTAGGAGCCCCCAGGGATGGAGTATACCTATGCATTAGCACATGTAGCCTCTTCAACAGTGGAAAATACCAGTTAATATCTTTGCCAAAATCTTCCACTCACTCTCGCAGTTGGCCAACCTTTGCTGTGTTGTGAAAGTCAACATTTAAATATGAAAACCGGCCTCTCTCTCCAAAAATTTAATTGCATTATTAGGAATTAGTTGAAACTGGGCTTTGTTCTATGTGGGGAAAGCTAGGAAAAAACCTGCCCATAATACCCAAACCTGGCTTGCAGTTCAGAGCAATTGCTAAAACACTTGATGCAATCCTGGACGGTACTGGCAGCAACAGCGTGTCCAGCTCAGTGAGTACCCACTTTACTCACAGTACTCAGGGCACAATTCTAGGCCCTCCAAGGAGACTATAAATCAGTGTCTGCTGAAAGGGACCTGCTCTAGCATGGATCCAATGGCAAGTACTGTCTAATGTAAAGAATGACAATCAAGTGAGAGCTAGGTAAAAATTCACAGCCAGCCCTTAGGGCAGCCAGGGCTGAATTCCTAAGCATCAGCTTTGTTTGTGCAAGTTAAACCTGAGAAGAAAGAAGACTCTGATCAGTTCTGCTGTCCTGCAGATTGAAGGGAGAGTCAGGACCTCAGCCCAGCACAACATTTAAGAGAGCAACAAAGAACAATAGATAAGATAACTGAAGCTTTTAGTGCGAGACAAGGAGGACGGATGGAGTGAAAATTAGGATGTTTACTCTCATCTTCAAGGCCTCCTTCTTGAGAGCTGTTTTGAAGAGACTCTCAAAAGAGTCTTCCCAGAATGCCAGTCACTAAACCAGGAGCGTGATTATTTTTCTCTTTGGCTCTTGGCTTAGTTTGCTCATCTGAAAGAGGCAGTAGCAACTGCTACATTGCAGATATTCTTCAGAGGATTGATGATGTGAAGCTCAGTGAATGGCTTGCAAACATCAGTGTGTAGACTACATTGTTTTATAGCTGCCCAGCTAGTCTCATCCTCAGGTAAACAGACTCATTTAATGGAAACTTCAAGATCATCTGGCCAACACCAGAAAGTGACAGAGGAGCAGGGAAGAGGCAGTGTGAGTCTTTCCCAAGGGGTCCTGCATGGCTCAAGAGTGCTCAGGAAATGAGATACCTAGAGAATATTTTGATTTTTCCTCGCCGGAGAGTAAAATGTTGAAAACTGCTGTGAACCCAGGACTCCCTCTGCTGAGCCTTTATAACACAGTCTCATTTTATTCTGACATATCTTCATTTTATAAGTCAGGAGCCAGAGGTTCTAAATGTGAATCGCTTCCCTGGGTCAAAGAACCAATAAGTAGACGGGAGGGGTTCAAAGCCAGGTTAAATAAATACAGACCCATGTTCTTGACCCTGCACCATCTCACCACATTATCTTCCTCCTCGCAAAGACCTGTATCTGAAGGTTTCCATAGCACCTACTGAAAATAGTGGTGGCTAGGGAGGGAATGTTTTTGTCTTCTATTTTTTAAAAAGTCTGCCTCTGACTCACTGCATAACCTTCCTTTGTGCTGCTCAATTTGTAATCTAAAATGGCTAAACGTACGTAGTGACCCAGTCCTCTTTCACCTCTAACATTCTACAATTGGTGAGTCACACAAGAAGAAAATCGTCCTCCTTTGCTCTGAACCTACACGGTTCTTAGCTATAAAAATCACTTACGATTGCCCATTTGTGGTTTTTTCATGGTAATCTGAGTTTGGTGTATCCCTCCATCTGCAAATCCATCATCCATCCAAACAAACTCACATGATTACCAAGTTATACCATTATCACATGTGTAAGATACAAGTGACCGTATATATTTAGTGAATGTTTATTATGCAACAGACAACTGGTAAGTACCCATAAAAGTATCACTAGGAAGTTAAAATTCAGACTGGAATGGCCTAAAATAATTTTATCATTTATTATACCACTGGTTAAAAAACATTTTGATGATTAGAAAGACCAGTGGACATTGCTCCTGGCTATATTATTCTTATTCTCTTAGTGAGATTTTAAACTGAAATCCTGGTTTCTCCTGGATTATTTTCATGAACTGCTAAGAGAAAAGAATATTCATGGTACAAGTCAGTGGACAGAGTGGCTGGATTCATAGGTTTGGATATACATTGAGCTTTCTCTTCACTTGTAGAGTTGTGTCTAATAGCTCAGTCTATTGTCTGTCTGGTCCTCATTTTAGACTTGTGTGTTACTCTCTTGTCCTTATTTGACCACTGAGATATCCCCTCTGCTTAGCTGTTTACCAGTGTCTCTGAAAAGGCAACTTAGGACAAAGGCATCAGACCTGGAAACATGATTTCTTCTCACTCTGACACCGAATACCTCTGTGACTTTGGGGAAGTTATTTAACCTACCTCAGTCAGGGTCATTTAACTGTTAAAGAGGAAGACCCTAATAACTAAACTACAAAGGTATAGAATGATGAAGGGAGAAATAACCCCTGGGATTTGTGCACAGGGAATAAACAGTACCTTGTTTAAATACTAGCTTCATCTTCCAGTCTCTCTTCCCCATGTTTAAAAGCCAAATGAAGGCTTTTTAAATGAGTCACTGATGTGGTACATTTCACCCCTTTTTGTAACATCAAGGTAGATAGTACAAGTCTGAGCAATGATTGCATTGACATGCTTGTGTTTTGCTGATCTTCACTACAGGTATCCTATTTGTTACCTCATTTGATCTTCACACAGGCTCGTGAGAACTGTGAGCCAGCGTGGTTATCCTTCATTCACAGATGACCGGGCTGAGAGGTTAAGTGACAGGTTCAGGGTTCCATCTGGATTCAGGGAAGGGACTCCCTGTTCCATTCATGTGCTTTTTAGTGAATAACAGCCATGAGATTTTTGTCATGTATTAAGTGAGGGTTAGTGGTATTGTGGAAGAAATAAAATCTGGCAAATAAACACCAATGGAACACAAGTCAGCCAGCCCAGTGCCACTCACTTCCACTGGGCCCCACTGGGCCTCGGTCTGTGTCCCTCTCTCCCTAGCCCACCTGTCGCAACTCCTTAGTTTGCTCAGAGCTCCTCTGTGCCAAGGAGCTTAGCTCAAATCCAGGTTCCTCCATAAGGCGTTTGACCAAATACTCCACCCATTTCTTCAACCAAACATTTGCTAACTGCCTGCTATTGTGTTCCATGTGCTCTTGTGGAATTTTCTTCTAGGAAGCAGGAATCATAAAAAAAACCTAACAGTACATATATATGCTCTTCTTGAGGGTAAGAAATGCTGAAGTAGAAAAAGAACTCACAAGGAAGAGGGATGTGACACGTCAGAGGGAAAAGATACAATGTGAGATTGGATGGCTGGGAAAGGCCTCACTGAGAAGGTGACATTTGATTAAAGACTGAATAAAGGTGGAGGAAGAAATAATTTGAACATTTGGGGTGAGAACATTAGGCAGAGGGAACTGCAAGTACCCAGGCCCTGAGCTGGAACGTGCATGGACTGCTTGAGGAAGGGAATGGAGGGTGTTTGGAGGGCAGGGTAGTGGAACATTGAGGACTTTGTTATGTACCCTTCATGGTGTACTGGAAGCCCTTTCTATTTGTGTGTGAGTTGGACAGTAATTAAATTTGGACAGGACCTAAATTTT
The DNA here is from genome assembly GCA_004027455.1 of Hydrochoerus hydrochaeris. Taxonomy (NCBI): domain Eukaryota; kingdom Metazoa; phylum Chordata; class Mammalia; order Rodentia; family Hydrochaeridae; genus Hydrochoerus; species Hydrochoerus hydrochaeris. Next base: position 32,427 of record PVLA01007887.1, on the reverse strand, counting down.
GTTTGCACAAATGTCTTGCCCTTCTTAATGGAGTAACTTAACTTTGAATCCAGAACGTGGACTCTGGAACCCAACTGCTTATGTTTGAATCTTGACTTTGCCACTTATTAGCTAGTGACTTTGGCCCAAGAGACTTTCCTAAACCCCAGTTTCCTCATCCGTAAATGAGAACAATGATATATTTACCCCCAAGCAGTTAAGATTAAGTAATACTATTGCACACGTAAATTACCTTGCTTGGTGTCTGACATTTAGAACGCATATTCAGTAAATATTAAAGGTAATAATAAATGAATGAATTTTTTAAAAATTCAGAAGCTATTTTGGAACATAGTGTCCAGTGTTTCAGAAATCTGACTGGTGATGTCTGGATGGAGAGGTAAGTACCACAACTCTGATCTGACATGTCTTAGGAGATTCAGGAATGCTTTTTGTACTAGTGGGAGCTTGATCAGGAAACTAGACCCACTAGGCTATGGATTTAAGGACTCATTAGATGAGTTAGATCTTACGCAACTGATACAAGGTAAAAGGTATGTGGTGATAAGTGCTAAAAAAATCCATGGAAATAGCCATGAAGAGGTATTAACAAATGTGTGTGTCTACTAAATGCTGGAATACAACTCACTGAAATGTTCATAATTAACATCTCTGACTGATTATAACATTTTATTCTGACCTTCATTTATTTGCTTTCTCATTTTGTATACCAAACAGGTATTTAAATCCAAAATGTAAATCTATCAGTTAATATTTATTGTTCATTCATTATTTATTACACCTAGTACTTGTTTCTTCTAAAAAAATAAACTCAGTGTATTGGAAGCTCTGCAGTTAATTGTGGGGAAGGCACAAGGGAGATGAAATCAGAGAATATCAAGTCCTGAAGTGTCAAAGACTACGTGGTCCAGGTGCTCATTTGAAAACGATGCCTATGAAGTTAGAGATCACACAGAGCCTGGAGAGAAGCCCGGATTTCACACTCTTAGCTGTGAGCCCCTACCCATACCTTGATCTGAGGTTGCACTGAAGGTTGATTTTAGCACACAGATAATGATCAAGAAAGTAGAAGAGGGGAGAAATGGTCCTGAATCTTAGCTTTATTTGGTTAGAACTGGAAAACTTCTCTCATAGACATGTACACTAAATCAATCCACTATCTTCAAAACCCTGGGGGGCCTAGCAGTCTTCTGATCATCAGTCATCACTTTTCTCCTCAGGATTCCAGCAAAAACTCAAGAGGTGATCAAAGTGTAGACAGTGGCCTTGGCGCATGTTGTAGCTCTTCTTACTCCGACTGGTAACAGAGATGAGCTTGCTTGCAGTTAGTCCTGGATCTCAACAGAGAGCTCATAAAACTCAGAAAACCTTCTTACCAGTCACGCTGACACGTAACTGGCCACTCAGCTAAAACAAGTAACGAGCCAAGAAATAGGTTTTAAAGTGTGGTTTTGATGCACAGAATTTTATTACTGCCATTAGCCAAGTAATTGTGAGCCAGTGAATTTTCAAAGTTATCTTAAAATAATAATCCTTTCCCTCAATACTCAGATACAGAAGAGAAAGAAGGGTGAGGTTTTTTTTAGTACCTTCACGGATTTACTGAGGATTTACTTTTAAAAGATTATTGCATGGGAAGTGTAAGCAAGGTATGGGTAAAAACACAGGAAGTCAGAAAATAAAGACTATATTTTGATGCTTTTATCCATCACTTTTATGGCTTTAGGCAAAACATTTCATTTTTTGCCTCAGGTTTCTCCTACAAAAGAAGGGGATAATATTCATGCTTGTACTTTCAAACTCAACTGTATTATTTGGAGGCCAGCAGGGTGAATATCAAAACATTTGAATATTATTAGTTTAATTAACTATATATCTAGAACTAGTTCTCCATGAAATTAATCTTCTCTACACAATGAAATTGGTTGCCAGGTATACAACGATCATATTTCTGAATGATTTGAAAAAGAAAGTGGGAAGAGGAAAAATAAATTATTCTTTTCCTGGAAAGCTCTGTTATATAATCCTTTTCTTGGAGTGAAAAAAAAAAAAATCTTAGCCACACTGTAGGGAAGAGAACACAGATTTCTCTTTGATGTCACCACTCAACCAGTGGTCAGTATCACTTCCTCTTTTTCACCAACAGATCCAAAGATCTTATGTTAGGGCTTCTTTAGTGATGACCTCAAACATTTAAATCCCCTGCTTAAACATATGCCATCGCCTAAATAACCAAAAGAAAGAGCAGAGGAGCCGGAAAGCGGTGGAAAGGGAGAGATAATGTTGTATTCTTTGGAAGGATGACAGTTAGTGAGGCTCACGATAGTTTAGAGCCAAATAGTTTTCTTCGAAGAGAGAAAAAGGTCATGACAACCCCCAGACAGAAGCAAGAAGAAGCAGAAACATCAGTGCTGAGCTCCAACTAGTGACGTTACCACACATTTGTGGTTCCTGAGAGCGAACACTAGCGCAAGCTGGGCTTTCACACCCTGCCCTGCGTTAACAAGCAGAGACCTGGCCTTTCAGGCACAATCCTTCTAGGGATGGGCCTCTTCCCCATTGTGGGTTCAGCCTGAAGCCAGGGTGAGTCCTGTAAAGATGCTGAACCCTTTTTGATCCACACACATTCGGCTGCCATGCCTGCCAGGGCCGCTCCTAATCCAGACAACAAATCAACACCTACCCAGGGGAAGGCGTGGGAATCCAAGGAGGCATATGGCCTTTGAAAGAGCCAGAGAAGCAAGAGCTAGGGCAGGAAACCTCTTCGGTAGCTCTTTCACCGTGCCATTCTTTACCTCCTGAGTCATTCTCCACACCCTACAAGTTCAAACTGAGACTCAACAGCCTGACCAGCAACAGAGAGATGCTGCTGTGCTGCCTTTTGTACAGTGATGGCGGTTTGCCATGGCGCCGTCCCTGTTGCGTTTCAGATAGTCCTCCTTCCTCACGCACCTCCATTCTAGTTATTAATTCTCAGCTGGATCAAGGGAAGATCAGTCTTGTACAAAACAAAGGCAGAGATCATTACCCAAGGTTGAGAGTTGAGCAGTACAGATGTAATTATACGCATTGGTTGATTGATGCAGGGTCTGTTGGGAAATACTGTATTTTAAGGAAGAGAAACCTTTTAACTTCTGAGTTGGCCGCTGAAGCATGCCAAGAAAAGAACTGGATTAAGCTATAGAACAATCCAATGAGCCAAGGGCACTGAGCTGGGCACAAACCAAGCAGGATACAGAGAACAGAAGATTCAGGGAGAAGTGAGCAGGCAGGTAATTGTCAGGTACCACAACAAATGCCAATAACATGATTCTTCTTTCTCTTATTTGCCAAATCCAAGTTTGGGCATGTTAGTTGCCTCTAAACTCTCTTGCCCCCTCCATCACACTGCCATCTATGTTTAATAGAGTTGCATTACCCAGATTTCTGTGGCTTGGAATCTTGAAATCTTGGTGTCATTAGTCTGAAAAGACTCAGCAAGCCCATGTGCAGTGTTAGCTTCTCTCCAACAGGCTTGAACACTTCATTTTAAAAAACCTAAACATAAAACCCATTATCTATATCCTTAGAATTGACCTGACAAGAAAGAGCCATAAAATTGTTGAGTTTAGAGGAACATAAGTGATTACTTCATATTTGGATTTCCAATATAACTCCTCTTCTGAAGTGTTCATTCAGCCTTTTCTTTGCTATCTCTGAGAACAGGGGACTTTTGACCTGCCAAGGTGGCCTAGTGGATGTTGATCATATTTAGAAGCAGGACAGTTTAAGTTTGGGTTTACATACTGGCTTCATTATAGGAAAGAATTCGGCACAGTGAGAAATCACTTACCAATGACAACTGGGGCTATGTGTGGTTGTTGATTTCAGTGGATGCAAATAGGGTCCATGATTAAATGCTACACTCCAGCTCCCAACCTGTATGTAAGCCTCTGGTCAGCAGCAAATAAACCAAACAATCTACTACATACAGTGCTCCTCTGTTGCCAGGACTAGAGAAATATTTACAAAAGAAATGTTAGGTATGGATGTGAAGCCTTATACAAGAAGCAAAATTTGGTCATAGGGAAAGGGGCTATATTTGACTTAATTTGATATTAGCTTTTAAGGGTTCTTATGAAAATCAGGCCAAATTCATACATTTTGGGACAGGAGATAGACAATGAAAATCTCCCAGCACCTGTCTATATTTTTATTGGTTTTCTTCTGCCCTCTTATCTTGAATCTATGTTTAATTCAAAATGCTATATCATTTATTTCCATACACTAGAAATTTCCCAGAAGAAATTGTAATTGATTTTCCTTGTCTTAATACTAGAAAACTGAAACACAAAAAGTGTTGGCAGCTGATTCAAAGTCACAGAACCCATTTGAGGTGAGGCCAGAATGGAAGCATGGACCCAACTCCTACTCTACCATAATAAGCTGAGCAGGTACAAGGTATGAAGGTCTTGCTAATGTCCTGTAGAGCAGGATCTATAGAAAGTTTTACAGCATAGAAAACTGAGCCACTTTTTCTTGAGTCTCCGGTTGGCAACCTTATGAAATATGGGTTGCTAGTGTGTCCCTTAAAATACCAATAAACAATAAATAGAAAATACTGTATATCTGCATGTAAGTGTATGAAAATTATCCCCATTATAAGAACTTCTAGTTATTGACCATGCACTATATTCCAAACATTTTCCAACATGATCATCTCTCATGTATGTAAGCTTCGTGCTTTGATTGCTTTGAATAAGCTGAGGGTCAGAAGACACACGACCAATATGACAGAGCTAAATTCAGCCTGGATTTCCTGGCCCCAGAACCTATCCTGTTTCATCATGGCTGTCTGTCTTTCTTAGATTATCTCAGACCCGCTCTGTGCCCCACTCAGCAACAAACCCATGCATTTGATATGGTTATTGCTGGGTGTGTAGTAAACTTGTGATTTTTTTTTCAAATTATCCAACTTGCACATCTTGTCAGCCAATTTTGGTAGTATCTCCCTGTTTATTGTTGTGTTCTTCATATTGATGCATCTTATGGAAAATAAGACAAACTAAGATACCAGCACCTGGTAGTGAGAGGCAATGTTTGATACATGAACATAAATAAATAAATAGGAATGTTCTGAAAGTATGTGTTCATAGTTTGAAAAAAGAAATTATTGTTTATGTTAACACATGTTTATGTTAAACTACTATCTTCAGAATTTAAAATCAGAACATTTTTGTTTTGGGGCAGAGCTGGTCCAATATTTGGTCATAAATTATTTTAATAAAGACCAGTTTTTTTGTTTAATTCATGCATATTTAAAATATGCATCTTCATATTTTCAATCCATGTTTTAAACAAGAATCAAATAAGAATTGCCTTATTAAAGAAATATCTACTTTTGAGGTTAGAGTAGTATTTTTATATAGCAAAGTAGCTCATGATTCTGATAGGTTCAGTGGTTTTATAAGTAAAATAAGATGTGACTGTGTGATTTCAGTGGAATAATTCTATGGCTGATCTTAAGTTTGGGGTGGGAGCCCATAAGCACAGAACACAATGGTCCACTTGGAGTTTGGCTGCAGGGCACAATTTTATTACATGGCAGCTCAGAGAAGCAAGCCCTTTTGTGGGCTGATGGAAGAACTCTCAGTCTTGTCAATAAAGTTGCTATAAGATGTAATGTGTGTGAGTTAGAGTCTTATTTTATAGCCTAAGGAAATGTAAACTCCTTTTCCTAAAATTCACTGAGGATACTTCATTTTAAAAATACAGAGTCAGCGATACAAGCAAAACAAATTAGCTGACTTTGTTTGTTTGAGACAGTATAGTCCAGGCTGACCTTGAACTCTGCTCTTCCTGCTCCAGCCTCCAAGCTGCTGGGATTACAGGCGTGCACCACCACTCTCAGTTTAAAAGTAGCTACTTTTTAATGACTGCTTACTATAGTACTTACTACAAGCCAGGGAGTTCACAGGTATTAACTCTTTGGTCATTATGACAGCTGGGTGAAAGAGAAACTGATTGTCTCCATTTGTACAAAAGCACAAGTTTACCCAACTGCAGCATGAGAGAGCCTTTGTTCAGGGCTGGGGAGTGACTCCAGGTTCTGGGGTCACCTAACACAGTGCTATGCTGCCTCAACTGAATCCTGACCAGTGGGAAAGTCATGTAGAGAGTGGCCCAAGGTGCCAGTCCACCATGTGTTAAGTGCTTGAGCAGGATCTTTGTGGTTTCTGCCACACCGGTGCCACCATCTTCTTTACCAGATAGAGCTTCCTATTTTGATGGGTGAGTCATCTAGCTATTCTTCATGATCTTCAGCTCAATTTCCTCTTTCAGGGGAAGCTTATTCATGCTCAGAAATGGGCTTCCTTTACTGTTCACCTCTGAATGTTTTGTTCATCATTCTCTGAGCTTGAATAATATTTACTATGCCAATAGGAGCTACTCCTTCCTAGACTTGGGAAACACTACCAATTAATTCCCATCTTGCCAAGATGTGAGGCCCCCAAAGAGCAGGACTCCTGTCTGATGTGTTCTTTACTTCTATACCATCTGTCTAGTACATAGCAACCTGTTAATAAACATGGTGTGGATGACTCCCCTTTAGGAACTTTCTGGACTCTGTGGTTTCCCAGACACCTGTTTAAATACCTTCTGCCATGAACTCAGTGAATATTCACTAAGCGGCTAATATCCGGAAGGGGAAGTGAGGTTCTGTATCTGGAGTGAGAATATTCATCCTTGAAGATCTGAATTTCTTCACACTCTGTTCATTCATCTCTTTGATCATGCATTCAGTTAACAGACCTTTACTGAGCACTCCCTATGCTGAGCACATACAGTAAGTGGAGACACCAGTGTTAAGAATCGGAAGTGGAAATCCCTGGCTTCCAACTTGATTTTGCCACCTAATAGCTGTGAACTTGGACAACCTTCTTAACCTCTCTGAGTCCCTCTTTCCTCCCTGCTAAATATGAAGATTAAAGATCACACAAGTTAAGTGATCACTCAGTGTTATCAATTAACTGCTATCATTGCTTGGTAAGTGGAGCCAAGACAAATGAGATATAATCCTCATTCTCAAGCAACAGACAAACTAGTGAGCAGATAAATTATTGGAATATGAGATACAAATAAAAATGCCAGAGGAGCTCAGGTTAAGGTAGAGACAATGTACAATAGGGGAAATCAGGGAAGGCTCCTTCTTTTGGAGGAGGCTGCGTTTGGACAGGTTGGGACATGCAGACCTACAGAGAACAGGCATTCTGGGAAGTAGAAATAAGCAACAAACAAACAGAGGAATTAATGAGCCAGCTCATAGTCTGGGCTTCTGAGTCACTGGGCAGTTAAAGTAACAGAAATACAAGAGACACAAATGGAGAGGCTGAGAAATTCCTAGAGAAAGAGGTTGAATGTATCTTGGAGAGTTCTATAAAAACCAGGTAAGGAATTTGGGTTCCAGTTCATATGGGCCAAGAGTATTTCTGTGGGATTTGTGTGCATCATTTTCTAATTTCATTTTGTTTTCAGCTGAGGTTGGGCCTGTATATATACATTCTCGCTTTTCAGATGTTAAGTAATTCTTTCATGCTTGGCAGACTGGACTGCCCCCCAGTTTGTTTTAACATCCATCATATCTCTTGAGTCAGTGAGTAGCCCTATAAGAAGGTTTCCTAGTGGTGGAGACCCTTGGTTACTAGTGAATAAATTCACATGCGGAGGTCAGATACTTGTCTGTGGCCATGGCTCATACTCAAAATGGACTGGGGTGTGAATTTTATATTTTCTCAAGAGTGTATTTTCTGAGGTTGGAGTAGAAGGAATAAGTGTGCTTCAAGAGGGACCTTGACTCCTGTGACTTGGGTGGTAGAGAAGAGACATTTTAATCACAGGGCCCTCCGGCTTCTGGATGCCTCTGCTACCACTGGCTGTTTCTCTTTGCTGGGATTTGCAGCAGTGAATGCTGTGCAAAATGAAATCAGCTGTAGATATTTTTCTACTCTTCTGGCTTGGCCTACTGGGTACCTTTTTCCTGGCTTCCTCCCAGGTTTCTTAAAGGGCTTCAAAAGAAATTGTTATTGACTAAACTCTGGGGTTATTTATAATGGAAATCCAGTCTCTCCATCCTCCTCCACTGAAGAGTTGGGCTCTTAATCTGAACCTTGGGGAATCAGAGTCCCAGTTTGCTTTATTTAGCTTTCAGGACATTGGATTTTGTTTTTTTGGAAAGAGCTCAAAGTTCCACTGCAGATAAAAGTATTCTATGTCCCAAAATCTTGGCCACTTTAAGTAATTCATCTTATTCTGCTCCAAATCTTATTCTTGTATTTCCCCAAACTGCACATTCTAGTTTCTTTCTTTCCTTAAGCAGTCACATAACAGGGCAGTTTGGATAAAGGCCAATTTTTTTTTTAAATCACACTCTAGGTATAATTTATTGAAGTATAAATTATTTACACAAAATAATTTAAGTATATTTATCTAAAACTTTTTCTAGAAGTTTGTGAAGTCCAAGAGGGAGGTTCTAAGACTATGTGTCCTGTGCTGTCTAAAGCTGAACATTGGTTCTTGTACACAATAAGTGCTCAGTCTTTTTGTAAATGAATTCATTTAGTAACTGTGTAAATAGCCCTCTTAAACAAGGGCAGAGATATGCTTTCTCTTCCATTTTCATGATTTCCCTTAAACAAGATTTTCTTCCCTGTGTGTGTCTCTCTCTGCCGTCTCTCTGTCTCATACACACATTCACAAATTCATTCATGCTGAATATCTTGACTGTCTTTAAAAACCTTTGAATGTTTTATTTTGGTATAAGGCAATATAAACTATTGATATATTCATCTAAATTGTCTTTTTGGCTTAACAGTGATGTGACTTTAGTCAAGGTTCTCAGAAACTTTGGGCTTTGGTAAATGGAGATAGCAATCATATCTACCTGCTGGAGAACAAAATGATATGGTGGGGAATCGAATTATCCCAGGCTTTGATGTATGCTCAGTGGTTCACTACACAGCCCAGGATGGTCTCAGACTTGCAGCAATTCTCCTACCACAGCCTACTGGATGCTAGGATTGTAGATATGTGCCACTGTGCCCAGCCTTCAACCCACGCCTTTACCTTTTAATGTGAGCAACTACTTTGAGGATAACAATATGCGATATACTAACCATTGTTACTCTCCTACAATCTTGTTTTGAAATTTTGTACCACTGCTTTTATTGTCTTTTCCTTTAAAATTAAAAAAAATAAAGTGACAATGATTTCTTTTGTCTAGATGAAAGACATGAGATGATAACATTATACGTTATAAATCAACTTTCTTTAGATAAAAGTTCAGATATAAATATCCAACAAAATATTTTAATCAGTGAAGCATGTACTATACATACACTATCCATTTGATCAATGTATTTGAAAAAGCTTCCAATAAATTAGTGTAAATAATATAATTAGCATTCGCATTAATGCAAGCGTGAGTCAATTATGGAGAGCTAATATGTGTAGTCGTACAGTCCTTGGCAGACTACTTGGTGCGTGTTCAAGCCTTATCTGGCCTCACTGTTAATTTTCACAACTCTGTTAGAGAGGCATTATCTCTGATCTACCTGAGGGGGTGTAAAGTGACTTGTCCTGATTCTCACCACTTTGTATGTAGTTCAGGTTGTAGAAACATTCAGTGGTCTGGGATTGCATTGCTGTCTTCTCCAGTAGATGAGCCAGGAATGAATTACCCCCTTGGGATTAAATTAAAGCCACCAGATTCCCTTTCCCAAGGTCAGGGCTATGCTGAAGGGGCAAGAAGTCAATAACCCACTCTGGCACTAGATAGGCCTAATTTAAATTTTGATCCTACTGCTTTCTAGTCATGTGACTTGGGACAAGGGACATAGTTCTCTGAGCTTTTGCTGGTTAGTCTGTGAGATAAAATAATGACACCTTGAAGGTTTTTTGTGCAAATGGAAAGAGATGGTGATTGCAGTGGTGAAAGAAGTGTAGTCTGTGGGGTACTTCAAAAAGCTGGGTTTAGCCATAACCCAGCTCTGGATTTGATGGTCTTGGGCAGGGAAGTCTTGACCATGAGGATCTGATTCAGAAAGAAGGTTGTGTGGGTTACGGGAGAGGAAATGTCAAAAGCGAGAAAACAGGATAAAGACAAAGGAGGGCTTGTAGAAACATTGTCCAGGCCACTGACCTGGGGACTTGCTTGTGGAGTACAGGAAAAGAGCAAAACAGGAATGAAAGGATCTGAGTTCTATGCCTGTTGTTGTTAATTCAATTATATGATGCCAGAATTCTCTGCTTTCTAGTACTCAGTTTGCCATCTGAAAGGGAAAAACAAAAGGAAAAAAAAATCACAGAAGCTGACCTCTAACTTGCCTTTTGTCTTGATATTCTACCATGAGTTCCAGGGAACCAGTTTGCCTGGGAACGTGAAGTTGTGGGTGTATTTCAGTTCATAAATGCTAATTCATTTGAAATTTTGGCACTTCATATTTTGGTTCTAAATAACTAGTTTTCTTTGGGAAATAAAAGATAGTTATTCACCTGATTCCATCCTCCATCCTTTGTATCCCTGCAAACTAAAAAAAAAAATGCCATCTAAATCAGGCAAGAGTTGGGTCTATCAGCACCTCTAAGCCCTCAGGTGATAGATAACAAAGCACCCTGGACCATCACTTTAGTGACCAATGCAGAATACACAGTAAAGAACTGCCCTCTTAACTTCTGGATAAATTTTTAGATAAATACACTTACTGCACTGTCACTTTAACGGTCGAAGTTGATCTGGTAATTATGAGACTGTCTTAGTGATAGACCATAGAACTCCTATAAAAACAAAGAGAAAATTCAGAAAAGGTGAAGTAGAAAGAGTGGGGGAAAAGGAAGAAACAGAGGAAAAGAAGATGCAGAGAAGAAGAAAGGGAAAGGGAACTGCTGTTGGATGCTAATTCATAGTTTACAAGGTCCCAAAACAAGTAGTAGTAGTAGTAGTAGTAGTAGTAGTAGTAGAGTGTGTTCTACACTATTCTACTAGTACTTTGACAACAGGTTAATATTTAGGCCTAATAACTCCTCAGAATCTGAAATTCGCATCTTGCTCAATAGATGTCTGGTTGGATTAATGTACAAATCTCTCAGAGTAGCTCCTGAAATCAGATGTTATAAAACCAGATTTCTTCCTCCCCTGGTCTCAGTCTCTTGGTAGTGGGAAGACTCAGGTGAGGCTGTCTGCCAGATATGACCACTAATCCTTTCAGGAATCAGTCGAAGGACCCAGTTCATGACTTTCAGTCACTTATCGGCCAATTTGCATACAGTCTCATATGCTTTGGGAAACTCACACTGCTGATTTTATGCCATGGGGTGGCTAGGCAGGGATTTTTGTGACTCATATTTTGCAGAAGAAAAGATTGTGGTCTCGGGAAGTTAAGTGGCATGTTTACGTTTATCCAGCACACAGTGGTTGAGTATGGATTTGAAGTCTACCAAGGCTCTGGATCCTGTGCCCAGAGCTCTTTCTCTGTGTGTATCCACAAGGTCTCAGCCAGCTAACCAGGAGTAATGCCTGCCTGAGCCAAACCATCTGATAATGGAACACTCATAAAATTAAGATAACGTGGCATGATGGCCTTATAATTAAAGAAAAATGTTCACATCAGTATAGTCTCTGCTTTGGATGGCCCAATAGCATCTGTGCCTGTTAAACTGATTAAGTTACCCAGGAGTAAAGCACTTATAATCTGGACTGTACATCTTGGTAGAAATGGCCCCAGAGACGGATGGATAGAAAAGGACTTCTGGGCCCTCAGGTCTCCTGGACATTGTTCTGTTGACTGCTCCATTGACCTCCAGGAGTGCTCTGAAATTTGCCATGCTTGGTGGTGATAATCTCAGGAAGACCGTGAATAATCATTTATTTATTTATTTTTGAGACCAGGTCTTGCTCTTCATTCCAGGCTGAGCTTGAAGTCATTATGTAGCTCAGGCTGGCCTCAGACTCATGGCAAAACTCCTGACTCAGCCTGGGACTACAAGTATGTACCACCCTGCACAGCAAGACTGGATATTTGAAAGACCATTGTTTTCATGTCAGAGAAAAATATATTTTTTCCAATTTGAATCATTGTATGAGAGAAAAGTATAAAATGTAATAAAGTTCTATGGAAATGATTTACAATTTTATAAGCTTGTGTGTGTGTGTGTGAGTGTGTGTGTTTGTAGTGGCACTGGGAATTGAAGCCAAAGAGTGCTGAACTACGTCCCTGGCCATTCCTCTCCCCACCCTTTTTAAAAGACAGTATCTCACTATATGCCTCATGTACACATCTAAGCCACAGACACAAGAACTCAATAAATAAAACAGATAAAGACCTCTGAACTTACAGAGCTTATATTTCAGTGGGAGAGTGTAAGAATACAGTAAGAGAAGGGAGATAAAGTGCTCTGAGGGGGCAGTACTGCTTGGTAGAGGTGGTGTTTGTGCTGAACTTGAGGGATTTACACCAGGACCCACCAGGGGAAGAGGGAGTCTACCAGAGGTCACCTGCGCCGAGGTCCCTTGTGGGATACGCTTGGCTGTCTTGGGAGCAGCAAGGAAGCCAGGGTGGCTGGAGCAGAGAGCAAAATGAGGCCAAAGTGTCCACAGGGGAAGCCTTAGGGCCCAGCAGGGCCTGTGTCACTGGGAAGGCTCAGAGTTTTCCTAATAACGTCACTCCGGTTTCAACAAACTCGTGAGGCAGGCCTGATTACTAGATGGAGAACGGAGTTAGAAGGGTAATGGAGTGTGGAGGAGACAAATGGATTAAAAGGCTATTCCAAGAGCTTCAGGCTAAAATAACTGTGTTTGAACCATAGTGAGATGTACTGATGACCCCCAAACAATGAGAAATCTCCAGGCCAAGTTAGAGATAGTTTATGGAAACAGAAGAGTGAGTTCAGGACAATTGAAGCTCGATTTTAACCAAATAAACATTTCTAGAGTAGTGCAAACAAATACTGTTTTTGAGAAGCATATAAAGCAATTTTCCCTTTCAACTTCTCTTGGTGACTGTATGGCTTGAATCATTAAATGGGTGGGGACTGAATAATTTATCCAATTCCTAACTGTTAAAAGAGGCAAAAAAAAAAAAAAAAGCAGAGACTCTCAAGATTCTAAAGAAGTCACTGGTGGAGTGTAAGGCTATTGGAAAAGCTGAAATTCCCTTGGAAACATATGTTATCATTTTAACACTTTTAGAAAGAGGCACAAGTTGATAGCTTTGGCAGATTCCTCACATTGTAGATAAAGAAACTGAGGCCCAAAAGGGAGATAATTGTCTTAGTTTAGTTCCATGACAGTTGCTGAGTTTGGATCAGAACAAGATTCTCAGTTCAGTATTTTGCTTCCTGCTGTCAAAAGTTTTCCTTGCAGAGGATAAGAGAGGGAAGTTGGGAGCGTGAATATAATCAAAGTGCAACCTATGCACGCATGAAAACGTCACAGTGAAACACATTACTACGCACAGTCAGTATGCATCAATCACACTAAGGAGAAATTAATGTTAAAAAGTTTTCCTAATACCTGTACTTGGTTTCTAATATATCAGAGAGTTTCAGGTCAACCATTTAGAGCTGCTGGCATTAAGAACCTTAGTCTTCTCACTGTCACCCAACAAGAACCTCTCTTGATCCACACCATCCTGGGGTCGCCATCTTGCTTCCTTAGTATCCTTCTTTATCTCTGCCTGCTTCACAGAGCCCAAAGGAATTGTAACTCTTCTGCTCTGACTGCCCTTCCTGTGGGATTCTGCCTGGAAGCCTTTCATTACTCCAATTGCCAGAGAGGGAAAAACTAAAGAGACCATATCTGGATGTTCTGAGAGGTCAGAGAACCCCAAAGTTCAATTATTTTTATTCTGTCACAAAGAGGATTTACATGTCTTAGCCTTGGAATTTCATAATGTGACTTTGTTCAAATTACTTTATATTTTCCATGCATTTGGTTTCTCAGGTATGAACACTGTATGAATCTGAGTATCAAAAGATGCACAGGGTTCTTTTATGCTTATAATAACACAACCCCCACCCTGAAACACACACACACACACACACACACACACACACACACACACACACACACGCAGATTAGAAGCTAGGATTAACTGACTTGGAAAAGCACAAGAGAGCTATAGCTCTAGAACCCAGTGGCCTTGTCGCCTTTACCCAAGGCACTTTCCCTTGGGTCTCTACCTCTTTCCTGGCATGGGGGGTGGGGGAAGAGGTTGGGGCTGTGTTGCCGGGCTCTGGTGTACCTCCCAAAGGTTCACAGCTTCCCACTCTGGACCTTGGCTTCCAGCCCCTGGCTCCTTGTGCAGGGCCTCTCTAACTCCACGACTGCAATGTTCTCCATCATATTCACAAATTCCACAATTCTAGAAGCACAGTTTGAATGATTTCTAAAACTCCCCAGCACAGAAGAGCAACTATGGCTGATGACAAATCATGTATTTCAAGATAGCTATTCTGACCTAACCTATGCATACTGAATACACCCATCAAAATGTTACACCGCACTCCATAGGTAGAGACAATTACTATGTGTGAATTAAAATTCTTTTTAAAAATTTTAAATTGTATTTCTATTTAAAGCAGTACTTACTGAGCATTCCTCCTGGGCCCACTGCTTTACTAGGCACTGTGAAGCAATGAAAGAGAAAACATAAGACTCATTTCTTTCCTCGAGGAAAACTAACTGGAAGAGAGGTCTGCATGCATTAGTTTAAAAAAAAGTGCATATTGATATTTTTAAAAGGAATGCAGTTTCAGTGTCCTTATGTACTTTTAGTCCTTCAAAATAAACTCAGAAAGCACTGCTTAGAAACTCACTTAGCAGAAACGATTTAATTAATCCATCAAAAGCTTTGAATGAACAAATCAAGGGCCTCTTTGTAAATAGGGGAGGGGGATCAGAGACTTGGAAAACAACTGATTCTCTAAAATATTTGAAACATTTTTGTCATATTTTCACAATATTAATTTGTGCTATTAAAGGGAGAAGAGAAAACACCCAGAAATTTTATGAAGGATCATATTTTCAGAATAACTGGAATCTAAAACCTGAATGAGAAATAGAATCCTCTGTGCCCTAAAAGATTCAGATAGTCATTTCCCTGTGCCATGAGTTCTGTCACCTTTGAAGGTTGAGCTGAAATACTGTTTCTTTCGTAATGATAATAAGGGTTCTCTCCTCTGCGTCTTTATGTCTGGCCCTCTGCTTACCTTAGAGCACTCAGTTCCAATTTTCTTGTGATCACAGAAATTTGCACCTGTGGTCTTTTGCCCTGGACCGGACTCCCTGAGATTAATATCGTGTCTACTTCACCTGCTCACCATGCTCTCTTGAAAGCAGCGTTCTTTCTACATGATGTTAGCTCAGAAGTCTGGTTGCCTCTATCAGGTTACAGGTTAACTGTTCTAACAAAGACCCAGACTAATGTCTGAAACAAGTTAAAGCCTTCTTTCTTGTCTGCCTTTTTTTAAAGCCACCCTAAGAAGACTAGGGCTAGTGCGGTAGGTCTAAGATGTGGGAACTCAGGCTCCTGCCACCTGATTTAATACCGATCTCCTCAGCCAAGCTGTGAGGAAAGCAGCTGAGCTGTTTACTCACCCTCACGCCTGCCACTCAGCTGGACAGATGACAGTGTTGAGCCATCCAGTGAGAAAGTCCTTGTAAATGCTCCTAATAATTATTACTTAAAAACAAGGCACAGAGCTATAAAACAGAACAGAAAGCAGGTGAAGGAAGTGGTAGTAAATACTACCAGTCATCTAGGGGGAACTGAATTTGATTCTAAACTTCTTGGAAACTAAGTTAAAAAAAAAAAAAGAAAAAAGAACAGGTTGGGTTACTGAATTTCTTTTGCTAAAGATAAAATTTATGAAGTTGTCTGCAGAAGCCAACTTTTCTTGGTGAGTTATTAAAATTAAAATATTGTTTCTTCCCAGTTAATGTTTAAGCATAATCAAATGTCTCTTCACTTGAGAGAGCCGGTGAGGGGCAGGGAGGGAAGAGAAGAAGAGAAGACAAGGAAAGAGGACAGGAGAGAAGAGAAGAGGAGACAGTAAATCTTTCTGTTCCTGCCCCCGGACAATTGTCCTGCCTTCTCAGATCCCTTCATAAGTGGCCCTCCTTCCCATTATCTTCACCCCGCTTTCTCTGATTCTCCACCTACCAACGCTCAGTCCTCAACTCCAGTCAGTTCTACTTCCTGCCTCTGTCTGTCTCAAACAGGTCTGTTGATCTTCTTCCCAGTATCACTGCCTAAATGTGAGACCTGACATTTCTGCCACAGCTCTTAGCCTGGCTGCCTGGTCCAGGCTAGAATAGTCCAAGTGATCGTCCTGAAGCAACACTCTCAGCTTGTGTTTGTCCACCTGAAACTTCCTACTGGCCTCTATGGCAATCCAGATAGTCTTCACTCCTTTGTGAGGCTTAGGTGGCCCTGCCTGATCTAAACCCCACTTCTAGTCTTATTTCTGTCTTCCTTCTAGATACTCCTCCTAATTTCCACATTCCTTCCAGCTAAGCTACTCCTGCCCTCCAGGGCCTGGTGCAGTAGGCCCTGTGTTGTAGGTCATTGCCTGTGTTGTACCCACACAGAACAATCTCCCTTTCACTTTCACTTCAGGAGGAATCTCTTTTTGTTTATTCATTCAACAGATATTTAACGAGCACCTACAATGTTCAGGTACCATTCAGGCATTTGTAACTCAACAGTAAACCAAAGATGCCTGGTCTTTGCCTTTATGGTCTTACTCAAGGAGGTCTTTCTTGACTTCCCAAGAATAAGTTAACTTCCATGGAACTCAGCCTTACCTCACACAGCAGTATCTCTAGTGTATCTGGTGACTTTTCAATTAAAATCAACAAAATTTTTCCATAAAGAGACGGAGTGACGCATTAACCTTTTGGCTTGCAAGACATACAGTCTCTGTCAGAAACTGGTTGCAGAGATGAAGGAGCCCCAGTCAATCCATGCATTAGCTCAGCTGTGTTTCAATAAAACTTTATTTGGAAAAACCAGCTTTTGAGTCAGATTTGCCCCTTTGGCCAGAGTTTGTTGACTCTTGGGCTAAAACCTAATTTAGGATATTTTTATTTATTTTTGTATCCACAATGCAAACGTAATGTTTGACATTGAGGTTTATCAAGAAAAGTTTATCAGATAAACAAGTGAAAAACCAAATGAACAAATTAGGATGGACCTGCGCATTCATTTTCGTTAGTGGCCTTATCTCCTTAGCTTCCATATTCATCACAGTTTCCCTATTCATTTTGTTCAGCCAGTGACTACTCCTCCCACCCCAGGAAGATGGTTTTCTTATGTTGTGTTCATCTCATATCTTTCATTGGGTAAATGTCATATCAGAAATTTGGGTTCCTTTGGCAGTAATGGTTCAATTTTAGATCCTTTGCCACTATATACAATCACCTGCCACAGCACCATTTTCATTTTTATAGATATGATAATTAAAGTCATGTGTCTATTATAGAGTTTTGGTGATTTTGCTTGCATGTGTAGAGATCCAAACATACCTCCGTGATATTTTAGGTTTAGTTCGAGATCACCACAATAAAGGAAACATAAGAAAGTCACATGAATTTTTTTGGTGTCCCGGTACATATAAAAATCACTTTTAGGCCAGGGATTTAGCTCAGGGGTATAAGCGCTCGTCTGGCAGACATGAGGTCCTGAGTTTGATCACCGGTACCAAATAAAAATCACATTTATACTCTACTCCAGTCTAGAAGGTGTGTGATAGCAGTACGTCTAAAAATGTGCACACCTTAATTTAAAAATGCTTTATTGCTAAAGATTCTAGGGTTTATCTGGGCCTTTGGTAACATTTTTGGAAGGAGGGTCTTGCTTCTGTGTTTGTGGCTGCTGGATGATCAGGGTGGTGTTTGCTCAAGCTTGTGGTGGCTGGGGTAATTTCTTCCAATAAGAAAATACTAAGTTTATTGCTTTGATTGATTCTTTCAAAAAACATTTCTCTGTAGCAATTGTTATTGCTTGATAACATTTAAGTCACAGTAGAACTTCCTTCAAAGTTAGTCTGTCTCCTCAAACCCCATCACTAAAGTGTTCAACTTGAGTTTCAGTTTGTACTCTTCCTGCCCCACTCTTCCAGAGATAATCCCTGAGATAATCTCCAGGATTAGAGTCATGCACTGCCATGCCTCCTTTGAAATGTATTTCTTAAATAATCCAACTTGGAAGTCAAAATTATTTTTAGGCTGTAGAATAGATGCTGTATACAAGCAAACAACATTCTAGTCATTGTACATCTCCACCAGAATTCTTGTGCAACCAGCTGTATTGTCAATAAATAATAATATTTTGAAACAAATCTTTTTTCTAAGCAGTACGTATCAACAGGGGTGAAGATATTCTGTCAACCATGTTGTGAATACATGTGTGGTGATCTAAGCTTTATTGTTTTATGTATAGTGCACAAGTAGAGTAGACTGAATGTAATGGGTCTCTAGGTTATTCAGTATAATTACTGTGGGCCCTGGGACTTTCAGGGTAGTAAATGAATGTTGACTTCAACTGCAGCTATCTTAGCTCCTAACAAGAAAGACAGCCTATCATTTGAAGCTTTGAAGCCAGGCATTGATTTCTTCTTGGTATCTATGAAAGCGTTAAATGTATCTTCTTCCAATATTAACTTGTTTCATCTACAGTGAACACATATTGTTTAGGATGGTGTCATCATTTATATCTAGATGTCCCCTCAAAGCCTCATGCACTCCTAGGTGGGGCTTTGAGGAGGCCATTGGATCATAGCAGTGTAATAGTCCTGAGTTTATAGTTAAATGTGATATTGGGAGGTGAAGCCTAGTTGGAAGAGGTGGGTCACTGGAGACATGGCATGGAAGAGTCCATCTCCATTTCTCCACACTTGTTCTCCCTCTCTGCTTCCTGCTTCCATGCCATGAGCTGTTTCTTCTGTCATGCCTCTTTGCCATGCCTTGGAGCCAGAATACTATGGATTGAAACCTCTACAAACCATGAGCCAAAATAAACCTCTCTTCCTTTAATTTGTGAATGTCAGTTATCATTGTGTATCAGCAGCAAGAAAAGTAACTAAGACAAATTTTGATACCATTGAAGTAGGGTTGTTGCTGTGACTCCCTGGTCCTGTAGTTCAGAAGCCTTTAGAACCTGTTCTAGGGAAAAGTTTGAAGAGGTTTGAAGATGCTAGCTGGAGAAGCATCCTTAGAATACTATAAGCCAAGCTGAATGGAAGACTATGATTGGAGCTCAGAAGACCAGAATGCTGATTGAAAAGAAGACAGTAAAGGCCAGGCTCCGGAGGTTTCACTTGGGAATGAGGACTCCATAACACGGGTGTTTTGCTGTGGTGAAAAATTTGTCCAGATTTTTCTTATGTCCTGAGACTTTGAGGGAGACCAGAATTAAGGATGGTGAACTAATCAATTTGCTGGAGCAAATTTCAAGGCAGCTGAGCATCCAGTCTGTGGTACAGCTATTCACTGGGGGAAAGCAGTAGCCAGCTACACGTTGAAAATCAAGAGCAATGGCCCTGCCGAATGATTTTAAAACTTTTGAAAGGAAGTTGTAGTAAAGTTGGGGCCTGGAAACTCAGAAGAAGATCTTAGTCTGAAAAGATCAGCATTGAAAATAAGCCAAGGGTTGGGGATTTAGCTCAGTGGCATAATTGCCTGCCTGGCAAGCGCAAGGTCCTGAGTTTGATCACTGGTTGGTTACCCCCCAAAAAAAGAGGGAGGGAGAGAGAGAGAGAGAGGAAGAAAGAGGAGGAGGAGGAGGAGGAGGAGGAGGAGGAAGAAGAAGAAGAAGAAGAAGAAGAAGAAGAAGAAGAAGAAGAAGAAGGAAAAGAAAAAGAGAAGAAGGAGAAGAAAAAGAAAAAGAAGAGAAGAAGAAGAAGAAGAAGAAGAAGAAGAAGAAGAAGAAGAAGAAGAAGAAGAAGAAGCAGCCAAGTACTTTACAATGGGAAAATAGGAAAAATAGCTTGAAGTCATGTTCAAGGCCATATTCTTCTAGGCTCAAAGGTCAAAAAGTGAAGGATTTTGCTTTGAGAGGCCCCAGACTCTCTGCTCATGAAGGGTTGCCTAGGGAATTGATTTCACTGCTTTCAGTGAACCATCCTCAGCCATCCAGACATTCCTTGGCCTATGCAATTACCAGCAAGTTGCATAAGGGCCAAACTATGGCTTCATCTGGCAGCAGACTTTAGGATCATCCACATGGTGCTGGTTTTGCATACAAGTGTTGCAGGGTCAGAGAGGTTTTCACCCAAATTTTAGAAGAAGGCCCCAGAGGCCAGGGCAGTGTGCCCCTGAGAGGGCAGTGTGTGAAGCTGTGAGAATGAAACCAAAGGTGCCATGGCGACTCCATAAATTTGGAGAGGCCAAGAATGTGGAACATATGAGGAAAGCTACAAAGAACAAACAAAACCAACATAGGAGAGAAGCCAGGAGGGCTACAACTACCAGCAGTGCCATAGGGGCAGGGCTGCACAAGCCATTTGGAGCTTACATTTTGTCACATCTTGTCCTAGGTGCTGGACATGGAACTACAGGATTTGATGTTTTCCCTGCTAGGTTTCAGTTTACTTTGGTCCCGTTCCCTTCTATTCCCTTATTTCTCCCTTTTGGAATGGAGATGTTTACTTTATGCTTTTGTACATTGGAGATGCTTAACTTTCTTTTGATTTTTACAAGGGCTCGTAGATAAGAGTATGCTTAAACCCAGAGGATGCTTTGGGCTTGGACTTCTCAGCAATGCTGAGAAGGACTTAGGACTTTGGGAACTCTTAGGGACAGACTAAATGCATTTTGCACAAAGGGATGCTCATGAGTCTTTTGAGGCCTAGGGGCAGAATGCTATGGTTTATACCTAGATGACCCCCAAAACTCTTACGTGCCCACAGGGGAGCTTTTGGATAGTGATTGTATCAAGGGGGCATTATACTCATCAGTGGATTAGGTCACTGATGAGTTTATAGCTAAATGTGACATTTGGAGGTAAAGCCTGGCCAGAGGAGGTGAGTCACTAGGGACATGGACTGGAAGGGTCCATCTTCAACCTTCTTGTCTTGATCTTTCTCTGCTTCCTGCTGCCATGCCAGGAGCTTTTTCTCCTCTGCCAGGCCACTCTGCCACACCGCCCTGTCTTGGAGCCAGTGGACTATGGGCTGAAACATATACAAACTGTGAGATAAAATAAAGCACTCCTCCTTTAATTTGAGTGGTATTGGGTATTTTGTCTCAGCCACAAGAAAAGTAGTTAAAACAGGTGGCCGCCTGCATTAATTATCTAAGCTAGAACTTCTGGCTAACTTGTTGCAGCTTTTCCCGTCAGTATGTCCTGGCCTACCTTGCACTTCTACGTTACAGAAATGTCTTCTTTCCATAAACCTCATGAACCAACTTCTGATGGCTTCAGATCTTTCTTCTTCAGCTTCCTTACCTATCTAGCCATCATAGAACTCAAGAGTTATGGCCTCTCTGTCTCCTAATTAAACTATACTTGAAGGGAATCTTGTAGCTGGTTTGATGGTCTGTCCAAACCACTATAACATTTTGCATATTGGCAATAAGGCAGTTCCATTTTATTATCATTCATGTGTTCACAGGAGTAGCACTTTTAATTTCCTGCAAAAATTTTTCCTTTGTGGGCTGGGGATGTAGATTAGTGGTAGAGCATTTGCCTAGCAGGTGTGAAACCCTGAATTCACTCATTAGCACACACACACACACACCAAAAACAAACAAAAACCCAAACAATTTTTCTTCTTTGCATTCACAACTTGATAAACTATTAGGCATAAGAAACCTAGATTTTTGCCTGTCCTTGCTTTTGGCATGACTTACTCTGCCAACCAGATATGCAAATTTCCCCTTTCACTTGAAAGGAACCACTAAAATGTTATTAATTGGCTTAATGTCCACACTGTGGTGTTTCAGGGAATAAGGAGGCCAAGAGAGGGAGAGAAATATGGAGCAGCCAGTTGGTGGAGAAGTTAGATACACACAACATCTATCAATTTTGTTTTTTGGGGGGGCTGTCTTTTATAGGTGCAGTTCATGGAACTCTAAACATTTATGAGAGTTAACATCAAAGATCACTTGATCACAAATCACCCCCCATAATTATATAATAATAGGAAACTCTGAAATACTGAGAGATAGCCTGTATATGACACAGACACATGAAGTGAGCATATGCTGCTAGAAAACTTGCATTGACAGACCTGTTTATTGCAGGGTTGCACAAACAATTTCTAACAAACCCAGTACCTGCAAAGCACAATGAAGCAAAGTGTGACAAAACAAGGTATGTTATATTATTCCGTTTGTTGCATAAATATTTATCCAAGCTTACCTTAATTTTTTTTTTTTGAAGCAGGTCAGATATTAGAAGAAAACCTCCATTAAATCAGTGTCTAAAAAGCCCTTGTGGCACAGAGAATAGCAGAAGTTTCAGTGTGTAGCAGGGACAAAGGTAACTCAGATAAAGTATTGTCACCAAGGGGCTTATATTGTAGAAAGAAGATAAGAATGTAAATGATTATAATATGTAGAAAGTTGTGAGTCCTTTAAGGACGGGCTCAACAAAGTGCTCGTGTCTTGCATAGGAAGTAAATTTTAATCTTGGGCCACAGATTAAAGAAGGCTTTGGGTAGAAGAATTTGACTGCAAATGGAAAGGTAGGTACTTGGAGTGCTGATCAAATAATAAAAGAGGAGGAAGAGAAATGTACAGGTACACCAACAAGTTACTAGAAAGCAAGTTTTAATGAAGTTACATCCAGGGACTGTCTGATAAAACTGAAGCCAAGTCCTTTCTCGAAGGTGCCAAGTCCATTCTAATCTGGAATGCATTGATAATTGGGACATTATGCTCGGAGGCTGCAAACAGACATACTGTTGCCATCCCCCTTGGAGTAGAAACGCTGATCCTTTACAGTAATTAACAGCAATTTGGAGCATGTGTGCAAAGATAAATCACCGGTATCCAAAAACAGATACATTAAGCTCAATGATTACAGAGCAAATTTTTTTTATTTGCCCCGCCTATGTAAACAAAATCAGATATAATTAGCTTTTAAAAATAGAAGGGCCAAGGCGAGATCACAGTTCCCACTAGAAAATTATTATTTATATAAAGGTTTACAATGACTGTCCACTTGCCCTTCCTTGTCTTAGTCATGTTATTTAAACGGCTAAAGGATCGGCTTTCTTTCCTGAGGGCTAGGAGGGAGGATTACGATTCTGCACCTGCTGAGTGTCCTGGTTGAAACTGAAAGATGTATGTCCTCCGAAAACAAGCAAGGATCTTTGCTCCACCTCTTCCCCTTCTCTCTTCATCACGTCCCATCTCATCCTCTTCATGGGGCAGAAGAGCATTTGCTGTGTCTCACGGTCACCTACAGGCTCTGCCCCAGGAGCTCCCTTGTATGCAGTACTGTTGACCTTGGCTAATGAGACATCTGCTGTTGGAGAAGTCTCAGGAGCTGCCCTGGAAAAGATAGTGATCACTCTGATTCAGACACGGTTGCCCTCTAAGAGTTCTTGAACTGGAGGTCTTGTCCTCAGTGTGGTAACGCTGAGGTAGTGGGACTTTGAAAAGGCAAAAGGTCCTTAGAACACTGGAGATGCTGCCTGGGAAGGTACCAAGGTATTGCTCACAGGATCCCAAGTTATTCTCATGAGAGCAAGTTAGTATCAGAGCCTAAACCTGAGCCCCACATCTCTCTCTCTGGCTTCTTATCTGGCCATGGAATCTCTTTCTCATTAATGTACTGTGCTGTGGCCCCTTCACAGGAGCTGAATCTGGCATCTGGGTCTTCAGAACTATGAGCTAAATAAACCCCTTTCTTCATAAAGTTGCTTTGCCTCAGGTATTTTAGTGTGGTACAGAAAACAAACTATGACAGCAGTTCTCAGGAACTCAGTGGTGCATATTTGGAAAAGGCCCTTGATGCCCTCACTAAAGCATGCTGTGTCTTGATCAAAGACTGAAACTCACTCTTGGCGTTGAGTGTCAGAACAGGGAGGCAAACTGGACTCAGAGCCGAGATGCGGGCATGGGAATGTATCTTGTCATAAAGTGAGTGCTGATTGATGGTTCGGTTGGATTCTGTATCCCAGCTGTGTCACTGACCTGCTTTGTAAACATGACCCAGTCACTTGCTCTTCCTGAGTCTCAGTTTTCTTATCCTTAAACTTAGAGATTCCATTAGGTCATCTTACTGCCCTAGAATCCTGTATAGAGTTGTGTTTTGTTTTCTTTTGTTTTGTTTACCCATGTTAAAGGTATAATAACTAAAGTCTTGTGTTTGTCTCTTTCCATCCAGTGGCTTGGAACAGTGCTGGGGAAGGGAGAAAAGAAGAGGTTCTAGGATTCAAAACTTTTTCCTATTTCTCATTTATAAAATGATTGCAAATGCTTCCCATATTTTCTTTCCCAGAAGACCATGACTATAGAAATACAGGATTATGGTGGAGGATGCAAAAGGCCCACTGGGAGAGCATGACAGAAGCCCCAGATCACATTCAGACTGAGAGACAAAAACACACTTAACCCTGCTGCAGTCTCAGAATATAACTGAGGGCTAAAGGAAAGGAACTGGCTCTGAGCGGCATGTTTGAGGCAGTAGGATTCACACCTCTTGATTTTAAAGTTTCTTTCCACAGTGGTTTTGTTCTTCTGCCTGTAGAATGTCTAACCTTGAACTGAGGCTAGGGAATTAATTCTAAATAAAATCCATTCTAAATAAAAATATCAGTGGAGCTCTTCAGAGTGCTTTAAAAATCTGACCATTTGTTTCTGTCAGGGCTTTCCTCATTCTTTATATTTTCTCCAAGTTATTTGTTGTTATTTTACTCATAATTAATATAATTTCCTCTGCCTACATCGAAATGATTGGGATCTTGTTTGTTTGCCCAACAATTTAAGGCTCAACTCAAATGGTTCTGTCTCTGGGTATATTCCCACTGGCCATGGTCAATGCATAGTCACTGACTCTTTGTTCTGTCCTCAGCAGTGACCTCAAGTGTTGCTAGTGTCCCTGTGTGCAAGTCTATCTCCTCTGCGATACTGTCAGCTCTCTGAGAACTAGGAACATCTTTGCATCCTTGTTTCCAAAGACCAAAAGTGTTGCTCATGTATGTTTATTAGATAACAACTGGAAGAAAGAACTTTATCCACACCCTGACTGTGCCCCTGTGAGGATCAGAGTGAGTGGGGCTTAGTGCTGGCCTCTGCTTCATCCGTTATGAAGAAGTAGCCTGAGTAAGGGGTGGGCTGGGGAAACCGGGGGAGCTCAGTAGCAGCACCCTTGCCTGACACGTACGAGATTTAGGGTTCCATCTCCAGAACTGAAAAAACAGAAACAGAAAAAAAAAAAAAAAAAGAAAGATTATCTTTCTCCTGACCTTGAAAACTCCAAGACTTAAAGACTTTTTATGTAATGAGAAAGTAGCTGGAGGTGTAACTCCATGCCAAGACTGCTTGCCTAGCACAGGCAGAGCTGTAGGTTTGACCCTAGCACTGGAAGAGAAAAAAAAAAAATAGGCAGATCTATCCTGGCCATATCCCATTTCTTGTCTTATGTCTCCTTGGCTGTGAATTCATGACCACTCATGGGTGGCGTGAGAACACAGAGTGACACTACCCCAGCCCAGGAGATGGGGGAAAGGGCAAGAAGACAACTCATAAACTTTGGGTTGCCAGTCTCAGCATGAGGGATCCCAAAGCCAACCCCCTGCTGGCTTTGGCTGGGGTCCTGGGTCTGTTCTGTGTGCATCAGCATGTGTCAGTTTGATCATTGGGAGGGGAATGTAGCAAGGGTCAGACGTCAGCAGTGGTGCCCAAAATGATTCTGACAAGAGTAGGACACTGTAGCCTCATTACCCAGACCCATGGAGTAGGAGAGGGGAGAGAGAGAGAGAGAGAGAGAGAGAGAGAGAGAGAGAGAGGATAGAAAACCACTAGATGTCTGTCCAGCATTTCAGGCAGGAAAGCCAAGGGGAGGGCTCTTAAATGTTGGCGAAAGATAAGCTGGCACAGGGCTGGGAACTGACAGAAAGGCCTTGTATACAGGAAAGAGAGGAAGTTGTGGAGGGAGGATATGGCAACAAGATGGACAGAGAGAGAAAGACCAGAACAGATGAACATGGCAGGCAGGGAAGGAGAGAAAGGAGATCGGTTAGAATGGGAGAAAGACTCAGACAACAGAGACAAAACCAGCTGAAGAGGGGTGAAAGGCAAGTCTGGAGAGAACGGAGCACAGGCCGTGAGCACCCACACGGGCCCTCTGAATGCATGCCTGACCTACTTTGCTCAGGAAAATGTCCCCTGGATGCCTGGCATGGGGAGCGTGTGTGCACAGAGGGAAATGTGCAGACTCCCGCCCAGCGCCCAGTAGAGGACAGAAACAGATCAATTAAGCTGGGTGGGGCTCTCCTGCCAACTTCAGCACCTGGCCAGGCAGCTCAAGGACTCTCACAGGATCATTAAGCTGTTAAAGGGCCGTGAGCTGTGGGACAGGAACAGCCTTTTACCTCGAGAAAAACCTTCTTCCTATACCCACAACTCCCCCACTGGCCTGGCCACTACCTCTCTGCAGGCCCAACTTGGGACCAGGTAGATCTCGCTGTTTGGAATCCGAACAGGCTACACAAGGCCACTGGAAGTTAGCCCAGCCAGTGCAACAAACTGGTAAAATAACCCTGGACTAGGTCTGTGGGAGGGGCAACAGTAGCTTCCCATGGATCTGGGAATCTAGTGCACATTAAAGGAGGAAAGTGTTCCGCACCGGGGAGGCCTTTGCAATCACAGCTAAGCAAAAGCTGGGTGTATAATAAGTACATTCAGTATTTTCGCAACAGTCTTTGAGCATCTACAGTGCACCAGGCACTGTGCGGGAGGCTGAGGCTGCTGAGGAAAGAAGTAAACACACTCGGTGTCCTCGGGGGCAGCGATTGCAACACAGCTTCCTCTACCCAGCTTAGCAGAAGCACTGAGGGCGCTTGGAAGGGAATGTGGCAACTCTGTTTTGAGGACAAACAAGATATCTAGGAAGAGGACACTGGGGCACAGCAGTAAAGGCTGAATAGGATCCAACAGGCAGAGAAAGCAGACAGCTGAGGTAAAGACAGGTACGGAGTAAAGTAGAACGCAGTGATAGAGCGGAATGGGACTCAGCTGGAGGGTGGGTGTAGCAGATGGGGCAGGCCGGGTAAGATGCATGGGTGGCATGGAAATAGGGCCAGATAGGGGCAGGCACAGGTAAAGGCTGAGACACCCAAGACTTTAGTTAGCAGCGGACTTTGAGGTAATGCTGTCACCTTTGCCATCTAGTAAAATGTTTTTGTGTGCATGTATGTGTGTCAAGTAGACTTCACGGAAGAGTCTCTGAGGTTGGGCACAGAGGAAAGAGTTATCACAGTACCATAAACAGCTCACATTCATCATGTTATTCTTCCTCTCCAAAAGAACTCTAATAGGAATGTGATTTCTTTTCCCCCTTGATTTCCTTTCAGGTCTTCACCCATGCTCCTTAGGGGGTCTCACACCTGGCAAAACCTCTCACCCCTGGGCTTCAGACTCAGTGAGATGCTCACAGATTACCAGAGAACAAGGGCCTCCTTTTCATTGAGATGCATCTTTCTTAAAAGCCACGTGCTAGATGGGAAAAGTCCTAAAAAAGTAAAAATTACCTCTATCCAGCTTTTGTTAAAAATTAGATAAAGCTGTGAGTTTTCTCTTCTAGTCCATTAGCAGTTACCAATCAAGATTGTTTCCTAAGTTGAATCAAATCTGTTCATGAATATGTTCCCTTATGTGCATATCTGTTTGTAGTAAATTAAACATATGTATTACACTGTTTATTTAAAGATATATTGTGGAAATAATTTCCAATTCCAGACCTTATTTTCAGTTTGGTGTACTATAGACTAGATAGGTGTCAATTGCTTTTCTGTTGAAAGATATTTAAGATCATTTGACTTGTTTGCTTTTACATACGATGCTGTTACACACATATCCTTGCACGTGAATTTTTGTTTTTTGCATGTAAATCTACGTACACTTACTACTGATATTAAAGGATAAACTTCTAGAGGTTAAATTGTTAAAACAAATGCACATTTTAAAACTTACTGAGCATCACATCATTCCTTTCAAAAAGGTTGTATTGGTTTAGTCTCCAACCTTCAATTGCGTGAGTTTCATTCTTCCACAGTCAGGCCCCAGCACCGGGAAGGCCTCCGTGTGTAACAGGTGAGGAAATGATAAAGGAGGAGTCCATTAGTTACCCCCTAACACACATCTAGGCAGTGCTAGGAACAAGAGTCTGGGACTATTGTCACTCCACAATGAGGTAATGCACTTAGAATATTAAGCAAGAGCTCAGTAATGTTTGTTATTGCTATTATTAAAGCCCACTGCCACAACCGAGGTGCTTGATGGGTTTTGAATTGAATGCTGACTCCTGGTCCAGTGTGGAAAATGACTTTGAGGGAAGGAGGTTGGCTTCTCCAGGTTGACAGTGAGGACCTCCCTCTGCTCACTGAGTACCCTGCCTGCCTCCTCGCAAAGTGACCCTGATGGTGTTGATTGAGCATTCACCACAGCGCTGTCCCTAGAGGACAAGTGAGAAAGTCTGACCCTGGGCACTGAACGCTATTGTGTTGGATGCTCCAGTCATTCTCAAGTACCCAAAAGAATTGGAATTTCCTCCGTCAGCTAAAGTTGTTCAATTCCTAAAAGTTACCCAGGAAAGAGACAGATACTGCTCTTATACCATGACTTCACTTTCGTAGGAGTCTCCTCTCCTCAATTAGGGTGGAAACTGTTTAAAGGAGGGACTGGACCTTAAACTTTTTTTTTTTTTTAAATCATCCCTTCCAGCAAGACAACCAGTTAAAGAGCACAGAGCAGGCATTTTGCATGTAGGAAGTGGGAGTATGTTGGAGGGACTGGTTTTGGGTTTGATGTAAGGAAATTACTTACTCCTTTTGGATTTGAGGCTCCTAGGAACTGACTGAGTAAATCACCACATGTCTATTTTAATCTCAGCTTCACCTTTGCAAAGTGACGAACTGTCCTCAGAACTGTCCCCGGGACAGAACAAGACTAACCTCTGTGCCATACAGTTCCCTGGAGCAGGTCCTGCCATCTTCAGCTGCAAGCAGGGATCTAGATAAGTCAGAGAGAAATGTCTGGGGAAATCGGATTAAAGAAGGTAACAGCCCCTGGAAGAATTTGGCCCCAAAGCTGAGGACTCCTCAATCAATATGCATGACTTTCAGAATTCCTATTTTAATCAGCAAAACGGAAATGAAATTCCCAATGTAGCTTTTAGTTAAAAAAAATAAATTACAAGTGGTACATGATATTCATGCATGCCATTTCCTCTGAAATTCTTTTTAAGAATTGTAGAAAATAACCATTTAACATACTGGAAAGAACACTAGGCTAGGAGTCCAGAGATTTAGTTTCAGGCCCTAAATTTATCACCTAGTAGCTGCGAGATCAAAAGCAGGCAGTTCTCCTGTCTTACCTCATTTCACTCATGCAAGAATCAAAGAGTTGATGATAGTTAAACTCCCCTCAACCTCAGTAAAAATGAACCTGTAATTCCCTGATTAGTGATGAGGACTCTTCCACCTGTCTGTCCTCTCCACAAATATGTAGTGCATTTCAGCATGGACAGTACCCCCAGAATCTGAGCCTTTATAGTCTGGATGGATGATGTTGATAGCAGCCGCTGGGTTCAAGCACCTCGATGCTCCTGCGAATTGGTGTCCTTGTCCTCCTAACCTTCAAGCAGCCCCTGGTGTCCGCTCTTGCTCTGTGTCTATCTCAGGTCCATCCTAATGCTCTTCCAGTCTCACCAGTTCTCATGCTGAACGACTACACAAAATTCCTAAGGGGACTTCAGCCCCCACTTCCTTCTAAATCCACGACCCATGCTATGACTGCAGTTTTCTGTAGTTTATTTAATCAATGCTTTCTGAAGATTTGCAGGATGGCAGACACTGAGCCTCGGCCCAGAGGAGTTCACAGCACAGGAAGACATGCGCAAAAGCAGAGAAGCACAGTGTGGCGTGGGGCTGCAGTCACAGACATTCAGGAGGCCTGGTTTCTTCTACTCCTCTCCTAAAACTTTTGATTTTTCCTTCCTTTGTACTTCTCACATCTTACTCATCACATCCTTTTATAGTTTATTCTTCACCTTTTTCTCTTCTTGACCAGGCTGAGCAACTTGATGGCAGGGACCTGGTATCTTCAAGCCACCCTTCCGCATCAGAAACCCTCCCAACTGCCCTCAGGAATAAATCCAGAGCTTTGCACTGGGCACTTAAAGCCCTTAGGAGTTTGATGCTGTCTTTCCAACTAACTCTGCTAATATACCCATGTTCAATTCTACTCTCTTCCTCTCTCGCCCTTGCTTCATATCTGAAATCTCACCTTCAGCTACCCGACAGCTTGGCTCACCCAGCTCTCTCACACTCACTGCCTTGGAGAGACATCAGGTTCCTCTTCTGGGAACACCCACACACTCTCCTACCTACAGAGCTCACCTGGATATGATCTTCCCCTCTTTTCAAGGTCTAGATTATATTCTATCCTTTCTAAGAACTTTGCGGGGAATCAGATCCAGTCATCCAGAGTTGGTTTCCATCTGTTCCCTAGTACTTCTTACAGTAAATGTTCTAATGCATTATGGCCTCCTTTGCAAAGGTTTTTGTGAACTTTCCATTTGCTACATGATGAGATTCTGGGGATAAGTGCCCATATCATTTGAATTTTTGGATCCTCTGCAGCAGAGAGCTTAGTGCCTGACACTTGGGCTAATTCTGCACTGAGAAATTGCCATCTGCCAGTTAACTGCACAAGCTTTCAGAGTCTTGATACTCACAACAGACTATGGAGCTGGGCTCAGAGAGAAGCAAAGTGAGCTACCCATGGCACCAATAGGTAAGACAGTTTGGATTTGACCCTGGGGCTTCTGACTAGGTGTGGTGGCACACACCTGTCATCCCAGCACTCTGAGAGGTTGAGGTAGGATGATCACAAGTTTGAGCACAACCCAATTTAGCTAGACCTTCTCTCAAGATGCAAAACCAAACAGAACAGGATCAAACAAAATAAAACAAAATGCAACAACAGAGGGCTGAGGACAGAGCTCTGTGTGAAGGCCTTAGGTTCTTACACAGGACCATAATATGTGCTGAACGATTTTGGAGCCATTTGGTGAAAAGGTTGAAGATAAACCTAAGAAATGTTTCCTGATTTCCTCGGGAGATTTCAAAAATATATTTTAAAGAAGTTAGCATCTGATCTTGTCCCTGAAGACTAAATAGGAAGTTGATAAATACAAAAAGGTAAGGGTATTCCAGTAAGAAAATAATATTTGAAGTAAGTTCCACAGAGAATGCACAAAGGATGTTTTTGAGATGATGGAAGCTATTTGCTGATTCACTTCCCAAGCTAGACTACAAGTCACTCAAGGAAGGAAACATTTTTGTCTTGTTAAGGGCTGTATCTATTACCTATGGCCTTAGAGCACATGTTGGATAAATATCTTGTAGGAATTCATCTACTTAGTAAATACTACTTGAGTATTGTGTGTGTAACTTGAAACTCACTTTTGGCCTAGACTACTGAACACCCTAATTGCTTTAATGAAGGCTTGAAAAAGCCCAAACCAAAACTTTTAGACCCTGAAAGTGAAACCTGCAGTCCCTAGAAAGTTTCACTGACCAACTCGGTTTCACTGACTGGCTGAGTAAAAAAAAACCTAAACCAACAGAATAAGCTATGAAAAATTGAGCAAAAAAAAAAAAAAAATCTTTCAGTTCCAAGAAACTTTATTATTTTCAGTAATATGCCTCCTGCAAGGGCTCCAGTGATATCAGTTTCATTTCCAGTAGAGTTTTACCTCCTCTAGCCTTGAAGACGGGCAAAGGCCTCTGCCGGGCAGCTGGGCGGTGGTGCAGGTCTGAGGCCAAGTCAGTGAGGTTCTTCGCTTGTCGTGTGGGTCTGCTTCCCATCTCCTCTGTCTGTATTAGAATAAGCTACAGGCAAGTCTGTGACTGAGAACATTCAGATCTCAGCGGTTGTTGAATCAGTGAGTCAGAAAATGGCTCGAAGCAGAGCTGGTGAGCGGGCAGATAGCGCGTGGAGTAGAAAATGTGTTTCACTTGGGGCAGATGAATGGGCTCTGTTCCTTCTCAACCTGATGTGACTTGGTGGCCCTGGGTGGGCCTAATCCATCGCCTCGTTTCTCTGGGCCTAAATTTCTCTTTCTAGCTCTGACATATTTGGTAGATCCTCATTAAGGTGGGAGGGAAAAAGTGCTTGCAGGATACCAGTAGCTGTTTTTAAAAAGGGGGTGATCC
>PVLA01007886.1:69110-98046 GCA_004027455.1 Hydrochoerus hydrochaeris | reverse complement strand
CTTTTCTCCTTCATTCTACTGCCTGCCCCACTCATTGAGGCCTTTCTGCCAGTGTTCCTAAAATCCTGGTATTTTTTCTCTCTCTCTAGAATGTCCTTCAGTATTCTCTGTAGGGTTGGGTTTGTGGTCACAAATTCCCCCAGTTCCTCTTTGTCATGGAAGCATCTTGTTTCTACATTACTTTCAAGTGACATTTTTGCAGGGTACATAAATCTGGGCTGGAGGTTATTTTCTTTCAGGTCTTGGAATACTTCATGCCAAGGTCTTCTTGAGCTGATGGTCTGTGTCAAGAAGTCTGCTGTGATCTTGATGGGCTTTCCTTTATAGGTAATCTGTTTCTTTTCTCTGATGGCTTTTAATATTCTGTTTTTATACTGAATTTCTGATATCTTGATTATTATATGTCTGGGTGTAGATCTGTTTCGGTTGTAGGTGGCTGGAGTTTTGTATGCCTCACATAAACAAATATCATTTTCTTTTCCCAGGCTTGGGAAGTATTCCTTGATTATTTCCATTTTGTAATTCGCCTGTATGTATTCCTGCTTCTTTGTTCACATTTCTTGTTCTTAAATTATAGATTCTCTTATCATCTTCTAGCCTTTGTATTGTTTCTGCCTGTTTCCTTGTTATTTTAAAGAGATCTTTCCTATCATGATCACACATTGCAAACTTGTCTTCAAGTTTTGATAGTCTCTCCTTAGTTTCTTTTAAGGATTTTTGATAGCTTTCAATGGAGTTTTTAATTTCCTGGTAATCTCTTTGAATCTGCTTCATGTATTCTAAATTTTCTTTGTATTCTTTATCAAATGTTTCCCTCCTTTTTTTGTGTTCCTCCCTTCTGTCTGTGTCTTCTTGAGAGGTGCTTAGCATTTCTTTTATTAATCTACTTATATCTTGCTTTACCTGATTTAATATCTCAGTTTTGAGCTCATCTACAAGGTCTGGAAGATATCCCTTAACGTCCATTGAAGCCATGTCTGATGTTGCATGTTTGCTGCCCTCAGTCTCTTTTCTTTTTCCCTCTCCTGGATCAATGTTCTTAGGGTTTGGGCTGGGGGATTTTTCTTGTTTCTCTGTTTTCATGGTTTTTTTTCTTCCATACAGGTGTATAGTGGAGGTCTCAGCCCCTTTACTTGTTGGTTATGGTTTTTCTGAAGCATGCTGGTGAGGGATTTCTGCACTCTCCTGTTTGCTCTTGTCACTGAGGTGTAAAGAGGGGCTGCGTATGCTGGCCCCTCCCCTTTGGGCCAGTCAAAATTCAAGGGCCTTCACCAGGTTAGTGTGTGCTAGGTGTAGGGAATCAGTTTGGGACAGCTTATTGGGTCCTGGCCAGGGGTCTGACCCAGGCCAAGCAAATCCCAGGGATCTGCTCTGGGGAGGGAGCAATCAACTGAAGTCACTGTTGTTCCTAGTTCAGGCTCCTCCTGCCCGATTCCAACATGTCACCCATTTGGTTGTGCCCTTCCTGTGGGGGGGTCTTATTCCCAGCACTGACTGTGGATTAATGAAGGTCCCTTTGCTGGCTCTGTTCTCCATTGGGCTCACCAACCCCTGACTTCAGTGCAGCTGTGGCTCCTGTGAGTGGTGGCGGGAATGAGTTTGGGCGGTTCGGCAGGTCATAGTGAAAGTGCCATGTCTGCTAATTTTAGCTATTCCAATTGTAGCCCTGAGACTGCATGTTTGACAAGCTTTTTTCATTTTAATTTCTTACTGTGTCAAGAGGATCCATTTCCCTCTGTCTGGATCTCTCCAGGATGTTTTATTTTGGCATATGAGTTGTTTCTCCCTGGGAGGCTCTGTATTTTGTTGCTCACTGATTGCCCATCTTTTTGAATAATCTGCTGTGATTCTAATAGGCTTTCCTTGATAGGTGAGTTTTGTCTTTTCTCTAACAGCTTTTAGTAGTCTGTTTTTATGCTGTTTGTCTGGAATCTTAATTATTATATGTCTGCGTGTAGATTTATGTTGGTTGTGACTGTTTGGCATTCTATATGCCTCCCGTATTTGTTTGTCAGATGTTTTCCTCATGTTTGGAAATTTTCTGCTATTCTGTGAACAGCTTAGTTATGTCCTTTGTGTTGTCTCCCACATCCTCACTGATGCCTATTAGTCTTACATTGTTTCTCTTGGTGTCATCTTGAAGCTGCTGGTTTGTTATTTCATGCTGCTTTGTTCTTTTTATGAGTTCTAACTTTTCATGATCACTATCTGTGATCCTGTCCTCAAGGTCTGAAATTCTATCCTCAGTTTCATTTAAACAGTTTTGCCTGCTTTCAATAGAATTTTTTTGTTTCTTGGATATCTCTTTGAATTTGTTTCATGGATTCTGCTTGTTTTCTACATTGTTTATTCAAAGTTTCAATCAATTTCCCATGCTCCTGTATTTTTTTTTATCTATTTCTGCCCTAACTATGTTGAGTAAATCCTTTACTAAGGTTGTTATTTTTGTCTTTATGTAAGACAGTTTTAATTTGATTCCCTCTACAGCCTCATGGATTTGTTTCTTTACTTTATTTGCTATCTTTTCAGAGATTTCTGATGTGTGACTTTTAAAGTCCTCCATTTCGCTGTTGTCTGTTTTTGTGCTTGGTGGACTAGATGTTTTAGATTGCATTTTGGTTTTTCATTTTGTCATTTTTACCTTCCGGGCCAGTATCTGGTTATTAGTCACAAATGTCAGCAGTGTATGTCCCAGGGTCATACTGCATGGTTGATGCCCACCCAATTGTTGGGTACATAGTGACTGGAACCTACTGGATTCCTCTATCTGGGTGAAGGGCCACCAAGTCTCCTGTCAAACAACATTGCCAATCCACCTCAGTTCAAGGTTCTGGGAGGGAAATTGGGAGCCAAACATTCACAGCAGTGCTTGGTCTAAGAGATGGGGAGGGTAGCTGAGGGCAGCAGTTCAAGCCAGGGTGGGTGTAGCAGTCCTCTGGGTCAGCACATGGGAAGAGCATGCTGGGTTGCAAGCATGGCTCAGCAGCCTGAGCCAGGAAGGAGCACAGCAGTTGTCTTCTGTGTGACAGCATGGGAAGGTGCTGATGCAGGCAGGCCTGGATCAGCTGCCTGAGCTGGGGGAGAGCCTGGTGGTCTTTCTCCATGTGGCAGTGGTGAGGAGGCACTGAGGTGCTCAAGCATGCCCAGTGGCCCAAGCAGAGGGGAGCTCTGTGGTGGCTTCCTCCATGCAGCAGTGGTGGGGGTTACAGAGGCATGCAGGCCTATCCAGTGGTGCGAGCCAGGGTGGAGCTCAGTAGCTTCCTCTGCATGATGCCTTCCTCTGTGTGATGGCCCATAGGAGTAATTAATTAAGAGAATAAATAGAATTGGAGCTAAAGTACTGCCCCTTACCTGTAAATTAAAATACACAACATATGCACACATAGCAAATTGTTCACATTTTATGGAAAGATATAATACAGAAAATAATGCACTATATTAGAAATATTTAGAAATTTATCTAATATAAATTCATACAGGAAGCCAGAAATAAAAGGTACATTTCCATTTACTCTTTACCTAAATGCTGTGTCTTGTTAAACTACTCATCAGGTGACAGTCTGTGAGTGACATGGAGCATTCATCATCCTTGACCTCCTTTGCTCTGTTGTGGACAGGAGATACAGGTCATCAAGGCAGTGGTTGGTTAGGTACCAGCTACAAGAAGAGAAATGCAAGGGAAGAAAAGAAAAGATAAGGTCAGAGACCCTAGGTATGCCTTCACCTGAGACAGGTGGGCTCTGTCAAGGCTCCATGTGCAGGTCAACACTGGGAGGATGAGGGCCAGTAAGGCTTCCTGTCCACTCTGAGGGTTCAAGTTCTCAGATCCAGATGCTATGGCTGTTGAAACTAGAGGCAGTACACCAGGCACAAAAGATGGGAATCCTCTCCTCTGCTCTGTCTTCTGGGGCCTTTGCTGCAAAGACGCCTCAAAATCACAGCATCTGCATCTTTTGGATGAAGCAGTCAGGGTTCTCTAGAGAACTGAACTGGTAAAGTGTTCTTTAAAAAAAATAAATGGTAGCTGGGCATGGTGGTTCATGCCTCTAATCCCAGCACTTGGGAGATTGAGGCAGGAGGATCACTGTGAGTTCGAGACCAGCCTGGGCTACAAAGTGAGCTCAAGGCCAGTCTGAACTGCATAGCAAGACCCTGTCTCAAAAAGACAAACAAACAAATGAAAAGAAAGAAATGGTTCACATGATTGTAGGGGCTGGCAAGTCTAAAATTGATAGTATGAGCCACTCAGTCAGAAACTCAGGCACAATTTCAATCTGAAGGCAGAATTCCTTCTTTCTGCTTAAACTCAGATTTTTAGGTTACGTTTGTTTTGTTTTACTTGTTTGTAGGTTTTTTGTTTTTTATACCTTCAACAGCTGAATGCATCAGGGCCACCCACTTTATCAAGGCTAGTATCTTTGACTTTAGAAGTAGATCTTCACAGGGGGATGACTGTAGAGGTTAAATACATTGCTATGATTTGTGTCTAGATGTTCCCTCAGAACCTCATGCAGTCATAGGGATTTTTTTCAGAGGTGGTTGAATCTATAGTGACGGATGCTGGGATTAAGGGTGTGTGATCACTTGATTGATTGGCTTGGCACTGCCCCAATCCCAGCAGCCTACAGAGTATGAAAGGGGAAGAAAGAAGCTATTAAGATTTGCTTGTTGATTTTGCTCTCTTCTGCCCACTATGAACTGTTCTCCTTTGGAAAGCCTCCCTGCCCTAGAGTCAGCCTATTATGGTCTGAAACCTCTATGAACTGTGAGCTAAATAAATCTTTTCTCCTTAAACTTTGCGCATCAGGTATTTTGTCTCAACAATGACAAAAATAACTAAGACACATATCTACAAAGTATCTTCACAGAAATACCGGATTAATGTATAAGTCAGTAGGTACTGTAGCTATCTAAGCACAAAAATTACCACCACACTATGTAAGCCCCACTTAGAGTACTAACTAGTTACACTGTTTGTACTGGTTACAGTTATGCTATTTGCCAACATTTATAGGATTATTCCAGAGTGTTCCTTTCAGTCCTGCATCCACAACTAAATATCACTCCTGGACCCATACTGAATGTATGAAATTACAAGACAGGAGAAGGATGTGGAAAATAGAGATGAAAGGGAATATATAAATAAGAAATTAAACAAACCAAGGGCTTTGTGCAGGCAGTGCTGATATAGTGCCAAGACTTAAGGATATTGTTTTTATGGGGGTTTCTTAACTTTGCATACTTGATGCTCTAAATATAAACTTAAAAAAATCCTGGGTATGATTCCTAGGTATTTACTTAGAAGAAATGCAGATCAGTGAACTGAGGATATTGTGATCCAATGGCACTGACACTGGAAACAAAACTTTTCTCTTTTTACTACATTAAAATCTTCAGCATTTGAAGATAATTATGTGTCCTTTTTGGTTCATTAAGCTGAATGTCACCATTTAGCTTTCCTGAATAAACAATATTTTAAAACTCTGCTCCCTTCCCCGGTACCAGGCTGTTGATAAGTGGACCCAACTGTGTTTTCCAATATGTCTCTGTCATTTGCCTACCGACCTCACTGTGGTTCTGAGTGGAATAGAGTCAAATTTCACCTCTTTTGTCTCTTGGACTTCTTCTAAGGTGCCCCAGGAGGACAAATATTTGGGTTTTTGGTCAGGGAATTACACTACAGGTTACCTAGGAATTTCAAAATTTCTAAACCTTAGAATTCTTTAATCACAAACTACTGTTAAGCAGTGCTATTCTAATGAAGAATTCAAACATGGCATTTAATACAATTCTTACCAAGTTTTATTGTGTTGGGTGTAGATCATTACCACATATTGCTGAATTTGGGGGGCTTTTTGCTTGCTTTTTAACTCAATCTACATATTTACTGTCCCTTACAACTTCCTATCTTGAATAAAGATGACAAGCAGAAAGATTTCTTTTAGGACTTGTTCTTCAGATTGTACTCAAAGCTCTGTAGTATCTCATATGGAAGTTCCTTCTATGAGGTCTATTCCTTCTGTCACTTTACTGAACTTGTGAGCCAACTGATCCTGACCCCACAATCATTCCACCTATGTGGAAAGAGTTTCCATCTATAAATAAGGATTATAAATTTAAATGTATCAAATATGTCAAGAGGTGAATTTCATGATTGTTAATGTGAATTTTATTATTCTTTTGTATAACTTTCTTTCTATAGGAGGATATGTTTGAAATTATAATGGAATTTAATGAGAAAGTGTGCCTGTTATAAACCTTCACTGGTATAAATGTTTTCAGAAAAAGCTAAGTGATGGCATAGACAAGATTTGGCTAAGGAGGAGCTGTTGAAGCCTCATAGTCTCTTTGAAAAGATTTAGATGAGTCAGATATGCAGAACTCAGGAGTGAGCAGGTAGAATCAGAGACAGGAGGTGTGTCATCCTGTCCTGCTATGCATCCTCCAAAGCTGGCTTGCTGCTCTATATCTACGATGCCTGGGAAACATGTTCCAATCAGTACTTGTCTGGTTCCTTTTCTAATGACAGAAATCAAGACTTGATTCCTAGGAGATCCAGTTTGAATGAAAGGAAGAAAGAAGGGAAGATTAACATGGAAACACTAAAATAGAGACTTCAAAGAAATTAAGGATTGATGTCAGTAGCCCCGGAGGTGGAGAGGAAAATCAGGGCTAAAAAGACACGTGGTAGTGGGGGGGTCTAGAAGGGCTCAGAATCCAACACTGAAGAGAAGACAAGAGAAACTAGGCCAGGTATCATTAACTTTCTATCCAAATTAGAAATTAGTAAAACCTGTTGAAAGGGAATAATTCTATAAGATAAATTGTTCTTTTAAAAACCATGCTCTTTTGAAACTGCCTAGCTCTCTAATTGCTTCATGGCTTTGTAATTACTTTCTTGACACCTGTAACCATGAGGCATAACCAAACATGCAGGATGCCTGTTTGTATCATTGTACCAAGCTGCATGAACTGATGATCATTAAATTATCCTTGTAACCAATTATTTCACCCTACTATCTAATCAGAAGTGCCAGGCTGTTCTGTCTCACCTTTGTACCTTCTGCTTGTGCATCATATAAAAACCCTAGGCTACCAGAGATGACCTGATAGCCTGGGAATGATCCTGATCAGTGCCCATCAACATAAATAAATTTGCCTCCAAATCCTGAGTGCTGTTTTCGTGTTTCTACTTGCCATTACATTTAGTGTGTTGGCTGGAAAGACCAACTTTTCTGACTTTTTTGGTCCTGAGTTGTGGTCCTTGCAGATGGAATAAGAACCTCTCCAGGTCCTGACAGGAAGGATGCCCTCAAGATTTCTTAAGTTCCCTCAGAAGTCAGTAGGATTCCTGGCTCCCCACTCTAGTTGCTCACATTGGACCCCAAATGAAGGATGATACAATCTATTTGTCTGTCTGATTCCTATAATACTCCAAGGGACACCCCAGTTAGTCTATCAATCCTGCTCAGTTCAAGCAGAAAAAGAACTTGATCAACTCTTGTTAGTTGAGGCCACTCTCAAGGGAAGGGGGTTGGAATGTTTAACTCCTGAGTGCCTGCTGAATGAATGTGTGAGTGAATGGAACTGATAGCATGAGCAATAGGCTGCTCCGTCTATGTACAAAGACTGGGAAGCCCTGGTTGTGGTTCCGTGGCAATTGACACATGGCATAAAGGAGGCCTTCCAACCTCTCTAGCTAAGTTGCAGCTAAGTCCTCTCAAGGGGTGCTGCCAGGTGGGCATCTGAATAGTCTCTCTTTGAGGGGCACCCCCACTTTTGTCCATTGCACCACTATTCAAGGGTATACAATATACACCAAAAGGGAAATAGAATGAGAACTAAATTGTTAAAACCCTTAGCCTCTGACTGCAGGAAAAAGAACTTTTATGGAGTTAAAAATAAAACCAAACTTTTGCATCTTGAAGAAAGAAAAAAAAAAAGAAAAGAAAAAAGACCCATTTTTCCTGAGAATTCTGACTTGACACCCTCATCAGCTGCCACAGTTGCCACCAACACCTATTGCTTCACTCTCTTTTCCTGACTCATTTCATTCAGCCAGTTAAACCAGTTCCAGTTCATTGCCTGCATTCATACACAGAGGACTCCCTAGAGACATCCCTATCTTGGACAGAAAGCATCATCTAATGCCTACTTGAGGTGACAGTCAGTAATTTCTTCTGAGTTCCACATTTTGACAGAGAAAAATAGGACCTTCAGTCCTAACAAATGAGTTTCACCCTGTCAAGCCTGAATAGGACAGGCTGAGATTTATCTAATTGGTTCCCTGAGATCCCATGGTCATTGCAATAGTTGAGGTCAAACCTGTGACTTTCCTGGTAAACAATGGAACAGAACTCCCTGCCTTCAAAAGTCTCCTCTGTCAAAGAGTAATAATCATTGGAGAAACTAGGACTCTTGCTTCTTGCCCCTTCTTCCAGGCACAAACTTGCAACCTAGGAGGATATGTTCTTCATGGCAAGCCAGTCAGCCTCCCTTTTGTTTAATCCGGCACTTTCAACTTTGATTGTTTCATGAGAGGAAGATAACTCTTGCATCAGCCTAAGACAAATGATCACAATCCTGAAGTTCTGAAACATCTCGTTCCAGAGATCTAGACTGAAGATTCACTTTTGTGCCTGAACATCAACCATGCCACCTCACTGTGACCCCTGTTGCTATCAGATATCACAAAAAGCACAATCAGGAATTCATTCACATATAGCCTGATATGCTGTCAACAATGCAGAAAAAATGCCTTCAACTGATAAAGCCCTTGAACTGAGAAAATTCTGAGGCAAAATACCAGCCCACTTGTACTCAGTTGACACAAGAGATTAAGAACTCTCCCACTATTTTGGGGGTGGCTGGAAACAACAGATTTGGCCAAGCCACTAGCACCTTTCCTCCAAGGTTTCTCTGTTCCTTCTAGCTCCTTCATGGTTTTCTGAGCAAAGAGTATAGACTGTCAAACTAGTAAACTGTACTTCTTCTGCCTGTAAAGGCAGTTCAAGATCACTGAACTGCCAGTGCCACTGTAATTGTCCTCCTTTTATGTTGCCTCAGTTTTCTGCCACTCACAGCCTGTTGGTACACTTGCCTGGACCTAAGAATGCCCTCTTCTGCCTTTGATTGGCTCCTGAAAGCCAGCCCCTGTGAGCAACTGACCAGGACTCAGTCTCCCAGAGATTCAAAACTTGTTTACCTTCTTTGGAGAATCCCTCACAGCTGACCTTGCTAGTTTCTCCCAACGACACCCAAACTGCTTGCTGGAAAGACACAAAAGGTCTGCTAGAATATCTGGCAGAAACTGGTTACAAAAACCTCCATAAATTTCTTGAAGTTGTTGGCTTCTATAAAATCTGGATACTTGAGTTCACAAAAACAATGATGTTTATTCAGACTGTCAGTCTCTGGGAGTTCCCAGCGGCCTATCTGTCCCAAATTATTAGTTGCAAATACTTGGCCACTGTCCTTCTGATCAAAAAAGCTGACAAGCTCACCTTATGCCAACACCTAACTGTCCAGGTGCCACATGTGCTGGACCTCACTCAGTACCAAGAACTCTTATGCAAAAATCCCTGCCTGACTTTTATAGCAAAAAAACTACTCAATCCTTCCATGTACCTCCCCACAGAGCTGGGACCAACAGACCATGACTGCCTGGCATTTTCTGATAAATTGTTCTCAGGCCAATCAGACTAAAAAAAACCAAAAAAAACCAAAAAACAAAAAAAAACCCACAAAGCTCCCTGACAGATGCTGAGTATACTCTTTCTGTGGATGGAAGTAGCTCTGTTAGGAATGCAGTCTGACAGGCTAGGTATGCTGTGGTCACCTTGGAGAAAGCTATTTTGGCCAAAGCTCTTCTGTTACTGCTTCTTGCTGCTATTTGAAAACCTGCCACCAATGCAAAATAGTTTGACCCAGAGACCTAAGCCCACTCCAGGGATTTGATTGACTGAAACATCAGCCCCAGCCAGAAAAAATTTACCTGGTATTCCCAGAAGATCAAAGCCAGACCTGCCCCTACAGTTTGTTCCTCATTTAAAAATATGTAGATTACTCAGAAATAAAACATTAAAATACATGAAGTTTGTAACCAGTTAAAAGACTTGTTATATCTGTAGACATACCTGCACATATATGTAACCCAGGTATATATTAACTACCTCTACAAGTTTCAGAAATCCAGCCTTAGATCCACAGAAAACCTTCTATGGACAGCTCTTGGGGCTCACTGTAGAGAGAAAATGTACTCAAAGTCTTGCTCGCATTAGCATCTGTAGTGACAGGATACTGGCAACTCAATGAACAGGTAAAGCCTGAAGACAGTATTCATGCAATTCCAAGTGTGATTGCTTGTCCTAGTTCTCTCCCATATATACTTGATATTAAGTTATCCAGCTTGGTTCTTGCTCCCTGTCCTTTTATCAACTGCAACTTTGGCCTTGTCCATGTGGACAGTTGCCACAGAGGTATGAAAGACAACTAGAAAGGCTATTTCTTTACTGTTTATACTGTTTTGTTAGTTAGGCTTGTTATTTTAAACTCTCTTCCTCATCTAAAAGGCATAGGGCTATCAGTTACAATTAGAAAATGTTTGTTGTTACTAATGTGCTGACATTTAATGTCGGGGTCTAGATTCTGGCTCAGTTTAATTTAACCACAGGAAATCAAATTGCCACAATCCAAGCTCCTGTTGAGTTTTGCCTGGTAAATACTGACACTTGGGAGGTAATTCAGTTAGAAGTCTGGAGTGGAAAAGGGTATTAATTCTTCAGATAGGGCCCTACCTGATTAATAAGGTTGCATAAATTAAGAGCAGCCCCTTCTTATACATCTTTAGATAAAAAGCCCCAGCATTTAAAAAGATTTTTCTAAGTAATAACAAAAGGGGAAAATAAAAGGGTAAAACTGTCCATGAGAAATTGTTCTTTTAATAACTTTGTTCTTTTGAACTGCCTAGCTCTGTAACTGCTTTATGGCTTTGTAATTACTTTCTTGACATTGTAACCAAACATGCAGGATGCTTGATTGTACCAAGCTTTATGAACTGATGATCGCTAATTCACTCTTGTAACCCATGATCTCACCCTGCTAGCTAATTAGAACTGCAAGGCTGTTTTCTCTCCCCTTTGTTTCTGCTTTGTACCTCCTGCTTGTGCGTCATATAAAAGCCCCAGGCCACCAGAGATGGGGCCTGATATTCTGGGAATGATCTTGATCAGTGCCTATCGACATAAATAAATCTGTCTTCAAAACCTGGGTATGGTTTCAGTGTTTCTGCTTGCTATTGCACTGTGAGAGTCTGGGAATAGGGTGAGAATGAACATACGTGAGGAAGTTCAGGGAAAGGTAGTGTAGCAATCCCTGTTACTCAGAATGTAGGGAAGAGAATTCAAGAAGAATACTCCATCTTACAGGAAAGCTTGGACTGTAAGAACCCAGAGCTCCATCTGACCAGCAACATGGCTTTTCACTATGCCTTTTTCTACTCCTGCTTTTAGAACATAGGTTCCAGCCCTCCTGATTGCCACTGTGACACGGGAAATTTTAGATGAATGTAAATACTTGCATAAGAGTCTTTATCCTAAAAAAACATTTCCTGTTTACATAATGAATTATTCTAGTCC
Source organism: Hydrochoerus hydrochaeris (assembly GCA_004027455.1). Lineage (NCBI taxonomy): Eukaryota > Metazoa > Chordata > Mammalia > Rodentia > Hydrochaeridae > Hydrochoerus > Hydrochoerus hydrochaeris. The sequence goes on along the minus strand of PVLA01007886.1, from coordinate 86,410 downwards.
TGTTTTTCTCACCCTGTGATATGCTGTCACAGTTTTGCAGTGTGTTTTTATTTATAAGGTCCTTTTGCACTTCCTAGTGGTCAAGAAGTGCACCACCTGATAAACTCAAATGAGGCAGTGCTGGGTCTTCACAGACACACTGAAAACAAAGGGTAACTTCTCGGATTTCAGTGCACAAGCAAAGGGAATTGCTAAATCAGTTGTTATGTCTGCAGTTAACTGCTTTGTACTGCCTGACAGCTCTGTGAGAAAATTTCCACTTTTCTTTCTGATTAAAAAAATGTGAAATCATAACAGAATCAGTTTAGAAGTTAAAAAATTAATATTTTGAGCAATAAATGTGTAATTAAAAGCGTCATCAACTCAAACAGTTCATACTTAATTCCTATACATTTTTTATTGTTGGCATAGTGATAGACTGAGAAGAACACAACCCAGGGGTCTGGAAAGGCCATGTGCTTCCTGGTGGAAAAAAATGGTAGAAAATGAATATGAGCACGGAGAAGCAGAAGTTGGTTGATAACACTGGGTGGAAACGAGAAGTGTGTGGGAGGCAGGCTGAGTGTGAGCTTCTTCCCTGGAGGCTCTGCCAATTGACGTCAGCTGCATAAGCCTCCCCCAGATCCTGCAGACCAGCTGGGCTGGCCAACTGTGCAGCCTGTGGGAGAGGCCTGGAATTCTTGGCTGTGGCCACTGAAAGCAAATGGAGTTAGAATCGCAGCCTGGTTTCAGCACTAACAGAAGCCATGGACAGTAAACGCCCATGAGAGAAAACATTCTCTTGGATTCATTATCATCAGTCACATAAATCAGGAAAATTCTTCATTTTAAATCAGGTTTAGCTAGAGTAGTAATATCAATGAATTCACAACTTTTGACACCAAATTGCTCTGTAAATCTACATTTAAAAGCTTAGGTGAGAACCAGACCTTTAAAATCAGGAGGCGCATTTTGAGAAAGTTCAGTTACCTAGGGTCTCTAAGGCACTGATGGACTTCACAGGTATTCCTTGTGCACTTATGACAGGGCAAGCTACTTCCTGGGCATGTGAGCACACCCAGCACATGATACAAACATAATTCCCTGCTCTCATGCAGTTCGCAGCCCAAAAGAGGAGCCAGAAAATAACTAGACACAAGTAAACTGTTTAGCATAACATGAAAATATTCTGAAAATATAGAGCAGAATGCAGGATTTGGAGGAGTTGCGTGAAGAGGGTCCTGAGGTAATTGGATCAGGAGGACACAGGTGAAGGTCATTTTGAAAGAGAGAGCTATTCAGGCAGTGCAGAAATCTGGGAAGAATGTGCCAGGTGAAAGGGGCACAAAGGCCCTGCATCGGAATGATATGAGCTAACTTGTATTTTTAAAGGGTCATTTTGGTGGAAGTGGGAGACTTATGCAAGTGAGGGCAGTGGTGATAATAGGAATTGATAGTGAGAGTTGGGATACATTGCACTGTGAAGGGCACCAACCAGGTGAGGAAGGGGTGCATGTGGGATGGGAGACAAAAAGGTATATTGAATGTGCTTCAATACTGGTGGCTTGAACTACTGGAAAGAAGTGCTGCCTCCAACAGAGAGAGGTGGAGTCTGGGGCACTATTCAATCATCTGTTGTGTGGCAAGCACAGGGGTGCTGACTCTCTGAACATGGGCCAGCTCAGTGCCTTTTCATTTCCAATTCGTGACTATTTAGGTTATTAGAATGCAGTGATTCTCCATTCCGTTTTAAAATACAAGTTGGGCAACCAGAGTGCCTTGAAGAGAGGCTGGGAAAAATCAATTTCTTCAGTAACATCTGTGACCACAGGGGTGCCCCTTACCTGGGAAGGAAAGCAGCCACTGCTGGCTGGTGGGGTGCATAAGGCTGAGACAAAGTGAAGAAGAGCTACAGTTTCTTCTGGGAAAGAGGCACCAAGGTGTCAGACTTTGAAGTCCAACTGGGGAGGTGGCTGGAGTTGCCAGGAACAGAGAAATGTGTGTGGATAAAGAAGCACATCAGAGTGTAGAAAATGCAGGTGCTAAAGCCTGCACAAAGTAGTGGGTAATGTGAGACTTCAAATGGGGCTGCCTGAGACTCTCTTTTTCCATGGCAAACAGGTGGTGCTGGCCCAGAGGACTGCTCAGGTCTCTGAATGAGGTGTAGGTTACCTCCCGCACAGGGGTAATGTAGGTTATGACACATCTCCATTGACACCCAGATAGTTCCATGGCCCGTGTGTAGAATTTTCAAGGGAATTCTACAACATAAATCCATAGATTCTGGGTTGATCATAGGGTTATATTCAGCACCAAACATTCAATATATACAAACTCTTCTAGAAATTATGATTTGTCAGAAGGTTCATCTATCCATATGTTAAGAAAGAGACCAGACTGCGTCACCCATGCAGCTTCTTTCTTAAGAGTCTTTCTGCAATCTTCTAGTCTCTCCAGAGCTCTGTTCAGAACACAAGATATAACACCCTGGCAAGGACTCCAGAAGATAATGCAAACATTAATCTAGGCTGACTCAGAACTGAGGAAATGAAGGCTTTTTCTGTTAAGTGAAGGAGGAATTCCAGAACTTACATGGCTAGTGGTGGAGGGAGGGAGACTTAGGGAAGAAATCATGAGTGAATATACTACTTAAGTGTTGAAAACCCAGCTATGTTTCTGAAATTCTCATTTGCTATGTTAGAGCAAATTGTGCTGGGAACACCCACTCCTAGCCCAGATGAGGTCACAACGCCTAGATTTACTCTCTCATCTTTGATAAATATAAGACCAGATACAATAATGCACATTGCCTTATAGACATGGGATAGCAGCAATATAAGGATGAGGTCACTGGAAAATCAATAAAAACAGCTTGGTGCATGTTTTGTAACAGTCCAGATGTGGCTTTCAATCTGTGGAGCTGAGGTGAAGCCAGTCACAGGCTGCAGTCCTCTGAAGTGTAGATGTCTGTTGGGTTTCAGGGAGGTAAAGAGGCCAGAATTTGTAGGTGCTGCTGTAGCTCAGCAGTGGCACATCCTTCAAAGGTTCGTGTGAAGAAGGTTTGGTTCTCAGGGTGATGCTGTTGGGAGGGGGTGGAACCTTGAACAGATAGTGATCAGAGGTTGGTCTTCAGGTAACTGAGATTGTATCCTGAAAGGGGATGCTGGGATTCCTGTTCTCTTCTCTTTCTCTCTTTTATTCCCCAGCCATGAAGTGGGAGGTTATGGTCCATCACACCCTACCCCCAGCACCCCAGGCACAGAAACAAAGGAAGCAAGTAGTCTTTGACTGCAGCTTCTATAACAGTGAGTCAAAACAAAGCTTTCGCTTTATAAGTTAATTTTCTCAGGTATTTGTGATACTTAGAGGAAACTGACTAACACAGGTACAAAATATGAGGCATGATCAAAAATATATGGTGACTGTTTAAATTTAAAAACCTATTGCTATAAAAGACACATTGCAGTTAGTCTCCCTTAAAATACTCTCCTCACTTTGAACACACTTATCCCATTGATTTGTCACTTTCTGAAACAGTCCTGGAAGTCCTCTTTTGTGAATGTCTTTACAAGGTGTGATCAAAAGGATAGTGAATGCTGCTGTCTGATAGGCAAGTTCATAAAATATTATGGTGTGTCCTGATCCATCTTACTTGCCAGATCTGACATCATGGCAGTTCTGGCTCTTTCCCAAGGTCAAAATGACTATTAAAGGCTAACATTTTGAATCAATTCAGGATATGAAGGCAGCCATGACAATACAAAGAAAGACACTACCAAAAGAGGACCTCCAGAACTGCTTCAGGAAGTGGCAAGAATGATGGGATAAGTGTGTTTAAGTGAGTTGGAGTATATTGAGGGGGACTAATGGCAATGTGTCATTTAATAAACTTTAAAAACTTAAAAATTCACTGTATAATTTGATAACCCCTTGTATTAATGAAGGTAGAGGTAAGCATGAGCATGAGGAGGAAATAAAAGAGATAGAAGTTGAATTCCTAGAGATGAAAAATACAGTACAAGAAAATAATGATATACTAGATGGGACTGATAATTCCATTCCATAAAATGGAATCATTAACCAAACTCCTTTAGCTCAGAAGAAAAGTGGAAAAGGACAAATAGAAACTACACAACAAAGTAGTATTTTTCAGTCTATCCATGTTGATAATCACCTGAAATATAGTCTAATCGCTAAGTAAAATTAAATGTCAGAGATTGATAGATTAGATTGAAAAGCAAGATACAACTATATGTTGTCTCTAAGAAATCCACTTTGTATATAAAAACACAAGTTAAAAAAAGTATAGAAAATGATATCTCATGAAAGCTTGAATGGCTATGTTAATGATAAAGTCATATTAGGACAAGGAATATCTTTGGAGATCAAAAGAGACATTTCGCAGTGAGGAAAGGGACGATTCATGAAGAGAACACAATAGTGTGAGATATAGCAACAGAGATACAGCTTACAGGGGTACAAATACATAAAGCAAAAACTGATAGAACTAAGATTTTTTAAAAAACCTAGACCTACAGTTATAGTTACAAACTTAATGTCCCTTCATTGATGAAGATGGACAATCTGAGTAACACTGTGTTGTAAGACAACTGAGTTCTAGTTAAATGTAGCCCCACAAGTAAAACCCTCCAGGCCCAGAAGGTGGTGGGTGGTTTGAGTAGTAAAATTATTCACTTAAGGAGATTTGAGAAAGTCTGCATTACCAGAAGCAGACTTGAGTGATAACTGCTAGGGACAGTAACTCATCTCTTGATGGCATCTTGCCTAGTAGCAAAGCCCTGGACTGCGAATTATGCTTTGGAGTTGGTTTATGTACCACATACTTCCTTTACATCTACAGAATGCAGTGAGCTAGCCCTGGGCATTTTATTGTGGATATTTTTTTAATGACATTTTTATTGAAAGCCTTTTTTCTTTCTAGGACAGGCTTTAGGATAGGGAGAGAAGACAACATAGGTTGTTTTTTCTACTGAGAAAAATAAGGTATCTGTAGGTACTTCCTGTTGAAATTTCAGCATTTTACTAAATTCAACAGAAATACACTTTAGATGGATCCTGGTGTCACTAGTCTGGAATACAGATTCTTGATGCACTACACATTGCCCTGTGTCTGAGATCCAGTTACAAAATGATAATTATTCATAACAAAACACTGTGATCTTACTTTTGCTTAATCTACTACAAGGAAGAAAGATTTAAATATGATGTGACCCACTACTTTGTTGTGCAGATAGCAAAGCCCCCTCTTCCCAGTTCACCCTTTCCTTGCTGCTTTCCCAAGCCACTCTGCCATGATCCATCTCCCCAGTGTTTATTTATCTTTAGATCTATTTCTTTCTCAGTGAGTGGAACCAAGTTGCACCACAGAAAATTTTGGATACATCACATGTAAGTGTACTGGTCTGCATCCCACTAGAGCAATGCACTCAACCCTTCTTGTTTGTTATTGGATCAGCTTCCCTGGCCATTTCTTTTCTCCTGAATGCAACAAATGTAACACCAGGTTTGATCTAACTTTACTGTCCCTGCTCTTTCCCCCAAGCAGGCTGCTGACCTCATTGCACTCAACCTTGTGCTTCGACTCCTCAGCCTGGACACAGATGGAAGCCAATCCCACTGCTCCACTGATCCTTACTGTAAAAAAATCCAGGGCTCCTCACGTCTCAGCAAATATAGCTCCCACAGTCATCAGTGTTCCTAAAAACATTTGGTGAAAAATAATTTAAAAGGGACCAGCCAGAGGTAGCTTCGACAAATGGGGCCTTCCTGGTCAAGCAAGAATCTCTCCTGACAGAACAGCTACTCCAAAGGCTCACTTGAGGACACATTGCAGTGTGCCCCATGAAACAAGAGCCCTAACCCTGAAATCTAGATAGAGAATAATAATTCTGGCAAGTTTTCAGTAAAGTTGCCATTTTTTGATAATTTTTATTTTAAAGAGAATAAAACTAGGCAAAATAAAACAGAATAAAGCTAATCAAAGCAAAACAGTGTAAGTGATACAGCACTTCAAAGCAAGATAATAGAAATCAACAACAGTTACTGTAATGCCTCTTGATGTCTTCAAAATAGCTCTCCATAACATCAGACATAGTAAAAATCAAACAAAACAGAATGGAATAGAACTAATAAAATCAAAACAACGAATGCAATGAAAGACCTCAAAACACAATAATGGTAAATCCAAAATGGCTACCATGATGTATGTTGTTATCTTTGAAATAACTGCCCATGCTATTGAATATAATAAAATCAAACAAGACAAAACAGAATAAAACTCACCCAAGCAAAGCCATGAAACTGATAAAGAATTCAAAACAAGATAATAGAGGATTAACACATTCAGAAAGAGATCCCCATATATGCTACACTGCATATTGTTATCCTCTTAATAGATGATTAGACTACCAGCTTGAGGCCTGCAAAGTCAACACTAAACACTACAAGCACTGACTTGTATTTTACCTCAATAGCTATCATCATAGCCTGTGTTTCTCCAGATCAGCTGGTTGCTTATGGGGGTTGAGGGGTGGGGACTTGGTTTTTCTTCAGGTACACAGTCTCCAAGACTGTGTACCTGAGCGGCTCTCATCTGGTTCTCCCCACAGCAGCCTACACGTGTTGCCAATTCTCAGGGAGGGCTTGGCTTCTTGTTGGTTTCTTGCTCTCTCCCACAAAAGGTGCCATTTTTAGTGAAAGAATATACACCAACATTCAACTCACAAGTTCTCCCTTTTCTGAAAGCAACACATGTCATATGACTCAGTTTTCTTACTTTTAGCTATCTGCCCACAGCTGTGCACTCATGCGAGACAAAGAAAGTGGAGCTGAATGCCATTCTTACCTCAGTAACTCAGGGAAACTGGAATGTCTGCCAAATCATGACTCCCTTTGGGCTAGTGACCAGCTGTATCTCCCAGGTGAAGGGTAACTAGAAGTCCTAAGGGTAACAACTCTTAGGCAACAGACACGTGACCCTTTGTCTTAAGCAAAGTTCAGGAGAAAAAAAAGGAGGCCTTGTCTAAAAGGAATCAGAGGGAAGCTCCTGCCACAGTGAAAGACCAAGCCCAGCCAGCAGGACAGCTGGAGTGGCTGGTGATCTCCGGATAGGAGGGGTGCTTGCACTACCTCACAAGCTCCTGGGCCTCCACTGAGGACTGAGAGGAAAATTTGGAACAGGAAGGAGACCCAGGCACTTCCCTGGGTGCTGCATACAGGCCATATACCAGAAGGAGCTTCTGAGGTGTCACCTACTTCCCTGCACCCTATGAAGCAAAATATAAACCCTAGAAGAGTGGACTCAAACTCTGTCCCCTCCAGGACTTGGACAAAGAACTATTATAGCTTAAGGAAGAGAGGAGGACATTTTTTAATTCTTGCACAAGGACAGAAGGCTCCAGATGACACCTGCTGCAGGGGTCAACACTGAGGACAGGCAGATGATTCCTTCCCAGTATTTTCTGCAGATAACTGTGAGTTTTATTGTCTGGAAAGAGATAAGGATGTGGAGGAAGTCTTGTCCCCAAGATCTGGCATATCATAGCTCTTTTCCAACTGAGATGGGACTAGGACAGGAAAGAAACCCACAGTCCCACCACAAGGCAGCCATGATTGGGAAAGGGAAGCATTGGCTTGAAACTTTCTGTCCCCAGGCAGATGAGCAGGGGCAACTGACAGCTGGGGAGGGGACTATGGGACAGCAGGCCTTACTGCCCATCCCCTGTGTGCTCGTACAGACTTACACTCAGCCGGAGGATAGCCTTGGCTCTGCCCCGTCTCTCTGTATGACTGGTTGAGAGTATCTAATCTCTTTTGTTTCTGTGTCACTCTGCTGATTTTCTGGCCAGCTGGCTGCTCTGTCGAGAGTCCTGCTCAGTCTGGCTGAACTGCTGCTTTTCTCTGTGCATGTGTGTCACTGAGATCACTGCTATATCTGGCAATGTGTCTGGGATTAGGAATTCTGTTGTTTATTTGCTTACTTTGCACTTCACTCCAAACTGATCCTCTGCTCCTTCCCCCCAGTAAAGCTTCCAGTTTCCATGATGTGATAGTTAATTGTGGTGGCAATTTGAATAAGAAATGCCTAACAAGGGACTTTAGCACAGTTCTGGGTGTAGCTGGATGGCTGATTTACTGCAGAGGAAAGACACATTCTGGATATGAGTGGCACTAACCAATAGGCTTGTAGCCTATTGGATAGAATAAAAGGAAGTCATCCCTCCGTTCAGAGAAGCTCTAGTCTTCACCATGTCTTTGGAAATCCATCTCCCGCCTTCCAGTGCAGACTCTTCAGCTTTCCAATATGAACTCTCACAGGATTCCACAGTGAGCTCCAGGTCTTTGACTTTTGACTGAATCTTCTTGTCTTTCAAATCACAAATGGCCCTTTTGCATTCATGTATATTAATCTGTTAATTCTGTTCCTCTGGTGTAACCTAACTGATATATGTGATTTGCATTAAACTTGTTATTGATAGAACTGGGAAGATCATGCAAAATCATCAGTCTCCTACAACTTTTGCCTGAAGCTCAATAAGTTTTCATGAATAGTCACTTATCAGCTTGTTATGGGCCTTTTGCCAGTTTCTGGAACTCTGAAATTCAAAACACAGTTTTGTCCAATATTGTTGTTTCTTTTGGGGACAGAATTTGCTAAGCTCCTCACATTGCTGTACTGAAAGGCCTGCCTTTTCCTAGTTTTCTTTCCTTTTTAAAAGTGTTTTTTAGCAAAGCTGGTTGTTGGGGAACAAACCCAGAGCAGCACACATGTTAGATAAATGCTTTATCAATGAACTACATTCTCAGGCCTAATTATGCTAATGGCTTAGATCACTGTGTCAGTCAGTGTTCACTAGTGAAACCAATAGAATACACACACACACACACACATTTACAAAGTAGGCTTACAATGGCCACCTGCAGAGTCAGTGTTATAGAGTGCAGAAGGGCTGTCTTCATGCTGGAGAGCCAAAAGATCTAGTCAAAAGTCAAAGACCTGGAACTCACTGTAGTCTTGTGCCAGTCTGTATCAGAAGGTCAAAGGGTCTGCATTGCAAGACTGAAGGGTCTCCTTGGGAACACTGAAGACTGTGCTGGAACTCAGGTGACAGGCATCCAAGGTGAAAGTGAAGGCTAGAGCTCCTCTGAAGAAACAGAAGTGAACCTTATGTCTCTTTTCCCTTTTTATTCAATTCAGGCTACCTGATTGTTTGTGCACACCATTAATACCCAGGGTGGGTCTTCCATCTCCAGTAAATCCACTCAGTCACACTCAGAACTATGTTAAGCCAATCAGTTGGGTGTTTCTTACTCAAGATGACACAATGGTTAACTATCACAATCAATGATTTAAAGAGATTTTTCTTTTCTCAGAGGTTTTTTTTTTTTGTACTGGGGATTGAAATCAAGACCACATGCTTGCAAGGTAGGTGCTTATACTGCTGAGCTAAATCCCTGACCCTGATTTTTCTTTTCTGATATAAGCATTTGATGCCATTGATTTTTCTATTATCACTGTTTTAGCTGCAACTTATTTATTTTGATATGTTCTTTCATTTTTATCCAAATAAAATATTTTATAATTTTCTTTTTGGCTTCTTTTTGTAGAAAAATATTGTTAAATTTTCAAATATTTGTAGGATTTGCAACATACATTTTTTACTGACTGTCAATGTAAACTAGCAATGATGCTTTAATTAAGAGACTAGTATACTCTGAGCCAAATATTATTGACCATCACATAATTCTTTGTAGAAGAGGAAACATATGATTTTATAGTCACAGAAGTAGCTGTGGCCCACCACAGGGCCAGAACCATCAGCGTCTCCTGAGATCTGTGTCATGTTGGAACTTAGGGTGCTGGGAAAGAAACCAACCAGCTCGCTGCCCTGGTAAGCAGCTTTGAACCTACTGGTGCATGGGCTGAGATTCAAATATCCATTCCCACCCCCCAATTCCCCATTAGCAAATGGGAGCCAGAGATCTGAGAATCTCTTGGGAGGTTGACCATATGCAATATGGCAAATAAGGAGGATTTCCTTCTATCATCTCTTTGAAGGCAATTTTTTTAATCACTCTATTTAATGGTATTGCTTTATTTAATATTCTGTTTTGATAAGTTCTATAATGTTCTGTAATTCCTTTAATTTTACTATACCTTATTGAACGAACAACTATTATGAATAAAATGAGATATAATATGGTAACTATTACTGTTATCCTGGTAACCTGCTGTGAAGTTCTGTACCAATTTCACTACACTGTCTCAATTGGCTTTGTTCTGTCTTGTTTTGTGATATTTTACTACTTTAAAAATAAATAAATAAATAAATATAAAAAGTAAATAGCAATAACAAAACAGATCAGTAAGGAACTGAGCAAACTGAAACATGATATAACTAAACAGTTAATGGACTTAAAAAAGCAATAGGAGGAAAAGAAAGTGCTCTAAAGGATTTAACTGCATGTATGATTAAGTGTGTAGGATTGATAACCATGTTGCTAAGTTATTATTGGATCAGTGAACAGAATTGTTTGCAACCTTATTGTTTGAATGTCCACTTTGTATGCTTTAATTTTGTAACTTGAACAACTGTATCTAAGAAGACAATATGTAATTTATCAACTAGTGATTTCTTATTGTTTATTTTTTGAAATTCTGTATTTTTCTTCCTTTTTTCTGTTTTGCTTTTTCTTTTCTTTAAATAAAATTTTAAAAAAGATTTTATAGTCACTCAAGAAAGTGTATGAAGTCTTCAAGTAGGTGATCTACAAAGAGGTGAGGAAGTCTCTTCTAAGATTCAGATGTTCTTTAACAAGTTAGTGACATATTTTTCATGATTCTTCCTTGTCTTTAACAAGGCAGGGAATTCTTTTACAATCTTCAAATGTTATCACATTCTTGGATTTAGGATTTGTGGAGGTCAAAGATCTTTCAAACTTAGTACATATTCCAAAAGTTAGTAGCCAAAAATACTCAGATCATACAGAAAGTGACAGTAAATGTGTATTAAAGGGCATGAGAGATAACTCAAGACAATTTTGGTTTTTTAATCCTCAATATTCCCTTTTTTTGCACTCATGTTGCTCCAATCAGCAAAGGTCAACAGTTGGCAGGCTTTAGAACATAGATGTCCCCTTTGCAGGGAACTTGAGAACTCCTAATCTAATTTAATTTTGTTCTAAGAGTATACTTTGTATGATTTCAATTCTTCTAAATTCTGATTTTGGGTCCTGAATGTCATCTTTCTTGGAAAATGTTCAGTGTGTATTTCTGAAATGAATGTATATTTTACAGTTGGGAGTATTTTTATATAGATGTTAGTGAAAACAACTTGTATAGAGTTTGTCACATCTTTTGAATCTTTATCGATTTTCTGTCTCTTTGTTCTATCAATTATTGAGAGAAATGGATTTCAAACTTTGGTTATCCAGTACTTGTAGATGTACCTATTTCTCCTTTAAGGTTTATCAATTTTTGCTCCAAGTATTTTGATGATCTCTTATTAAGTGCATATAATTTAGTATTGCTGTTTTCATGATGAGTTAACACCATGTCATTATAAAATCTCCCTCTTTATATTTAATAACACTTTACTCTGAAATCTACAATAGTCTTCTCTATAGTGGAATTTCATTTTGTTTGATTTCAGTTGCTTGTGGTCAACAGCAATCTAAAAACATTAAGAAAATTTTCAGAATTAAAAAATAAATTGATTCATCTGTTTTTATTTTCTTTTCCATTATGAATAATTTAGCTGTGTGACTTTTGATCTCCTCCCTCTCTATGCCCATGGATCAGCTTTGGGGAAGTTGAGAGCTTTGGGAAGCATTTTGTTGCCTGGTCTTCTCATGTTTTATTTGTTTTTGCTGTGTGTGTGTGTGTGTGTGTGCATGTGTACAGAGGTTTAGGAATTGTTATAGTAGAAAACATTATTACTAGTATGGAGACCTCTTTGGGTTAGTGTCTGATTTTCAGTGACACATTGTAGCCATAACTACCTATAGGCCTTTGCCTCTTTCCCAAGATCCAACCACCTCCATTAATTTGGGAGAGGAGGTCACAGTGTAATTGACCAGAAATCCAACACTATGAAGATGCACCACAATATAGTTAATGGCACAAAGTTAATCCAGATACCGACAAACAGGTAAAACCATTTAATAGCAACAATTGTGCCAACCTGGTAGTGACAACAAAATCAACAAGAGTAGGACCAAAAATAAATTGAATATTGATATACTATAAGAACGGACCATCCTCAACCATAAACCATAGAAAAGAGATCTATAATTATAATGCAAATGCTAAGACAAACTAAAATTAACATGCAGTAAATATCTATCAAATGCATTAAGTATACTATCACTAACAATATAGAAGAATCCAGCAGTAATAGCACATAGTCAGCAATCTAATAAAGCCTCATGGTTATACTAGTAAAGATAAAGGGACTTGGAAATGGTTGAATGAAAAAAAGTAAAATTTGAAGCATTAAGCAAATGGACTCTGACTAGGAAGAGAAAAAAGTGAAAGGAAGAGGAGTAAAAGGACAAAAAGACATAAAAGGAAGAGGAGTAAAAGATTAAAAGTAACAGAAAATAGGGGCTCCGTTTCCCGGTGCTGAATCCTAGCTAGATCCTGGGCATAGTGATGAGGGCCAGTTCGCGCGGCTGCGTCGCCTTGCTGTAGAATTTCTACCAGCTGCAGCCTGCGTTGGAAGGACCCTGGAAGAATTGCCAGCCACCCAATGAAGGCACTGACCTTTGAGAATGTGACTGTGAACTTCGCTACAGGAGACTGGGCTCTGCTGGATCCTTCCCAAAAGAAACTCCACAAAGATGTGATGTGGGAAAACTTTAGGTATGTGGTTGTTGCAGAAGTGAAGATGTGGAGAAATGCTGTGAATACAAATTATGCTGTCAACTTAGACAAGTGGTTTTCTGACTCCAGATATTGATATGAACATGAAACTAGTTGGTATGGAACCAAGTGAAAGCTTTGCCTGTAGAAAGCTCTTGATTGGACATTCATCACCAACTGTGCCCATCTTAGCTACCACTGAACTCAAATCATATGAGTATCAGGGATTTGAAGAGAAGTTGTCTGACTATAACAAACATGGATAAATTTAAACTGACACTCAGACCTTTCAGAAGCATGCAAAGACAATTCCAGAAAAGGAACCACATGAATATAAGCAATATGGAAAATTCTACGATTGCACCGAGGGAACTAACATTGAAGAGAAGACCTTTGTATATGAGCAAGATGTAAAAGCCCTCAACATAGCCATCTATGTTCAAATCTGTGAAATAAATCATAGTACAGTGAATACATATGTAAGTACACAATGTGGAAAGGATTTTTAACTTTCAACATGATAGTCATATACATGAAAAAGCTTCCACTGGAGAAAAATCTCATGCATGTAAACACAGTGAGAAATCCTTCACTCATAACACTTCCTTTGGCAATCATGAAAGAACTCACAATGAGGAGAAACTTTATGTAGGCAAGCACTGTGGGAAAGCTTTCAGCACACAAACCCTAAATATGTAAGCAATGTAGAAAAGCTTTCAGAGCACACATTATTGTAGAGTACACGAACGTACTCACACTGGGGAGAAATCTTATGTATGTAAACTATGTGGGAAACTTTTCAGTACCCACACTCATAGAGTACATGAATGAACTCATTCTGGGGAGAAATTCTATGTACATAAGAAATGTGAGAAAATTTTCAGCAGATATGGAAATTGTCACAAACATAACGAACTCACACGAGGGAAGAATACTTTTTACATAAGTAATGTGGCAAAGCTTTCAAAACACACAATCTTTGTAGAAAATATGGAAGAAGGCACACTGGGGTAAAACTATATATGTAAGCAATGTGGGGAAGCTTTCAGCACATGTCATCTTTGTCATAGACATGAACAAACCCACACTAGGGAGAAACCATTTTATGTAAACTATGTGGAAAATCTTTTAGAACTCACACTATTTGTCAAATACATGAAGGAACTCCCTGGGAACAAACCCTGTGCATATGAGCAATGTGGGAGAGTTTTCAGCACACATGGATATTGTCAAGTACATAAAACAACTCATACTAGGAAGAAATCTTACGTATGTAAGCAATGTGGGAAAGGCTTCAGCACATGTGGTAGTTGTCAAGAACATAAAAAACTCATACTGGGTAAAGACTGTGTATGTAAGGAATGTGGGAAAGTTTTCAGTACATACAGTGATTGTCAAATACATGAATGAACTCACATGGGAGAGAAACTCTTCACATGTAAGCAATGTGGAAAACTTAGCATACACAGTTATTTTCAAAAACATGACAAGAATCACACTTGGTAAAACCTTTTTTATATAGTCACTGTAGGAAAAAATCAGCACATATGATAGCTGTCAAGTATATGAAAGAACTCATATTGGGGAGAGACCATACAAATATTAATACTGTGGGAAAGCATTCAGTGCATAGTATAGTTGTCAACTACACAAAAGAACTCATCTGAGAGAACTCCTATGTATTTAAGCAATGTAGGAAATCTTTTAGTACATATAATTATTGCCAAATTCATAAACAAAATCACATGAGAGAAATCTTAGGCATGTAAGCAATGTGGGAAAGATTTTAGCACAAACAGTTGCTGAAAAACATGAAATTACCCACATTGAAGAGAAGAACTTCCATGATAAACTATACGAAAATCTTACTGTACACACAGCTATCATTACATACATTAAAGAATTTAAAATGGGGAGAACATGAACATTTTTGATCCATGTGGGAAAATTTTTATTTTTCTCCATGTATTAAAACATGGGAGAATTGACATGAGATGTAAGGCAAATGTATTTTTAAAAAGTGGAACCTTTTAGTTCTTCCACTTATCTTGAAATTTATGGGAGAACCCCCAAGAAAGAGAGAGCCTATGTAAATAATGTGAGAAATCACTCTCTGTTTCCAATAATTTTAGAAAACAGGCATAGATTTACACACAGGAAAAATATGAAATATGACAAGCATTCTTTCTTACATAGTTTTTCATGCAAGCATGGTATTACCTAGTGGAAAAACTTGTACATTCTGTTGGAGCACTTATACTCATTTTGGATAAACTTACAAGACAAATGCATGAAATATTGTGAGAAAACATTAACATAAGGAATATCCATAAATATTCAGTTGTCCTATAGGTAAGAGTTATTGGACCAAATCACTGTGCCTATACAAAGTTATTAGTTGTAAGTCATTTCAAAATCTTGGAACATTTCTCAAATAGTGAAAGTCTATGAAAATAAGTCATAAAAATATGTGACTTATTTTCCTATAATACCAGAGGAGATAATTATAAAGTATCAATATAGTAAGTGTAAATCACTGGATTACATATTTTAAAAGTTAATTTTAAAAATAAATATCCTCAAATCTGCAAAAAGTAACAGAAAACAATGAAGAATAAAAGAATATAAGAAAAAAAAACAGAGCAAAATGAAGAGTAAAAAATAAGAAGAAAAAAATTAAAAGGTAAAAAAATACACTCCCCCCAAAAAACCCAATCCCTCAAAAACCAAGAAGGAAAAGAAAAGAAAAAAAATTGTCCAAAAAGTTGCTCTTTGTTTTTGAATGAGTAATTTCTTTCCAAGATCTGCAGTCATGAAATCCAGCAAGTCATAGGTCTCACCACCTAGTTTTATGGCCTGTGAGTTTGTGAAGTGGGCCCCCTGCTCCAGAGATCCTTCTATCCACACACCCCAGGTTATGGAAACTGTCCAAGCTAAGGTGTATCGTTGTTCATGTTGGTAGATGGGCAGTACTCTGGATAACACTGGAAACCGTAAAGTGAAGTTATTCTGTGACTCTATCATAAACAATTAACTCCTTCCCCAAACGGCTCCTGATTAAACTCTCTCAGCTATGGAAGGTGCTGCCCTGGATTTCTTTCCAATTCTAGTTTACTGTCTGGAAGGAGTCACTTTTGGAGTAAAACGCCATATTTTTTTTTTCCAGCTTACAATATCGTAGCCTTTTCTTGGGGCTATTGATGCTGGTCTGGTCTATTGTCTCTTCCTGAAGTTGCTGATGCTCTGGGATTACCTTCTCTCCCAAGGTCCATCGTTATGGTTTATAGCCAAATGCCTTCCCAAAGCCTTGTGCTCTCATTGCTGGTTCATGCACCATGCCTAGATCATGGATGTGTGATAACCATCACTGGATTGGTCTGCTGATGAGTTTACAGGTAATGTGATGTTGGCTGGTGAAGCCTGATAGCAAGAGGTGTGGTGCTATGAGTGTGGCCTGGAAGGGTGTGTATCCTCCCTCTTCCCTTGGTCCCTCTCTTCCTCCTACTTGCCATGCCATGAACTGTTTCTCCGTGGCTATTCCCCTGTGCCATGCTATACTTCCTTGAATCCACCTGACTATGGACTGAAACCTCTACAAGCTGTGAGGCAAAGTAAACCATTGGTCTTTTAACTTTCAGGTGTCAGATATTCTGTCCCAGCAATGAGAAGGTAACTAAGACATTCATAAACAATGAATTTTAATTTGCCTTTTTGAGTAGGTGTGATGAACCTTGGTATCATCATACTATGTTCCACCTAAATTGTAAGTCATCCTCTTGTCCTGAGTGTACATAGTCTGTTATCTACCTATCCCATCGTAAATGAGAGACACAAAAATCACATAATTTTTATTGTAGTTTATTGTATAATTGTTTTTTATATTTACTATTTAACTTTACTTATATTAGTCAGCTTTCCCTTGCTGAACACAATACCCAACACTCACAACTTAAAGGAGGAGATATTTAATTTTTTTATTTAAAGAGAAAAAAACCAGAAAAAAGATAGAAATATTACAGAATTTCAAAAAAAAGATAAACAGAAATCACTAGTTGATAAATTACATATTGTTGTTTTAGAAATAGTTGTTCAAGTTACAAAATTAAAGTACACAAAGTGGATATTCAAGCAGTGAGACTGCAAACAGATCAGTTCAACAATCCAACAAGAACTTAGAAATATAGTTATCAATCCTACACACTTAAATATACTTGCAATTATATCTTTTATGGCACTTCCTATTTCCTCTTTTTTACAATAGCAATTATACATTTTTAAAATTTTATTTAAAGAGAAGAAAAAAAGCAAAACAGGAAACAGGGTAGCAACAATACAGAATTCTAAAAGAAAGAAAGAAAAAGAAAGAAAAAAAGGAAAAAGAAAAAACCCACTAAGAAATCACTAGTTTATAAATTACATATTATCATCGTGGATGTAG
>PVLA01007886.1:0-69010 GCA_004027455.1 Hydrochoerus hydrochaeris | reverse complement strand
GCACTTGTAATTCTTATTTACTTTTTACACTAGAGACACAATATGATATTTATAAATATGATTCTTATTTATTGCACTAATGAGGATAGTCTCAAGTTGTCTCCATTTACTTATGAAGACCTCAAGATCATCCTTTTTTATAGCTGAGCAATATTCCATTGTATAAAATGCCACATCTTTTTCATCCACTCTGCAGTAGCTGGGCATCTCAGTTGTTTCCAAGATTTAGCTATCACAAATTGTGCCGCTATGAACATGGATGCACATATATCACCATGTTATGAACTTTTCAGTTCTTCTGGGAAAATACCCAGGAGGGGAATAGCTGGATTGAACGGAACTTCCAATCCTAGTCTTCTGAGAATTCTCCATACTGATTTCCATAATGGTTGCACCAGTCTACATTCCCACCAACAGTGAGGTCGTGTTCCCTTTTCCCCGCAGCCTTCTCAACATTTGTTATCAGTTGATTTCTTCATGGTAGCTATTGTTTCCGGAGTGAGGTGAAATCTCAGTGCTGTTTTAATTTGGATTTCTTGAATAACCAGTGATGGTGAACATTTCTTCATGTATTTATTTACCATTTGTATATCTTCATCTGAGAACTGTGTGTTCATCTCAGATGCCCATTTTTGGAGAGGATCTTTGAATTTGGGGGGCTTGATGTTTTTCAGTTCTTTATATGTTCTTGATATAAGTCCTTTGTCTGAGGGACTGCTGGCTAAAATTTTTTCCTACTCTGTGCGTTTTCTTTTCACTCTGTTGGTGATTTCTTTTGAAGTGCAGAAACGTTTCAATAATATGAGATCCCAATCATTTATTCTTTGAAGTGTTTCCTGTGCAGTTTGCATTTTGTTGATGAAATCTCTGCCTACCCCTATGTCTCCAAGACTTCTACCTACTTTGTCTTCTAGCAGATTTAGTGTTTCTGTTTTAATAGTTAGGTCTTTGATCCACTTAGACTTTAGTTTTGTGCATGGTGATATGCATGTATCTAGTTTCAGTCTTTGGCATGTGGAGAGCCAATTTTTCCAACACCAATTATTAAAGAGACGATTCTTGTTCCAGTGGATATAATTAGCCCTTTTGTCAAATATCAGGTGTCTGATTGTTTTTTGTAGTTGTGCTTGCATCTTCTAATCAGTTCCATTGATCCTCAGGTCTGTTTCTTTGCCAGTACCATGCTGATTTTAGCACGGTGGCTTTATAGTACTGTTTCAGGTCAGGAATTGAGATGCCTCCTGCCTTGCTTTGGTTGCTCAGAATTGCCTTTGCTATTCAAGGTTGCTATTCTAGATTTCCTCTGTTTCCAAATGAATTTTAGGAATGTTTTCTCTAGATCTGTGAAGTATGTTAATGGTGTTTTCATTTGGATTGTGTTAAATCTGTACAACAGTTTTGGGAGTATGGCCATTTTCACAATGCCGGTTCTTCCCAACCAAGAGCAAGGAATATCCTTCCATTTTCTAATATTCTCTTCAATCTCCTTTTTCAGCATAGTATAATTTTCAGCATATAGGCCTTTTACATTTTTAGCTAGGTTTATTCCTAAGTATTTCATTTTTTTAGATGTTATTGTAAAGGGTGATATTTCTATAATTTCTCTCTTTGTCAGTTTTTGCTTGTGTACAGGAATGCTACTGATTTTTGAACACTGACTTTGTATCAAGCTACACTGATGAACTTGTTTATTACCTCTAGTAGTGTTTTAATGGAGATTTTTGGGTCTTCTATATAGAGTATCATGTCATCTGCAAACAGTGCTAATTTAATTTCTTCCTTTCCTATCTTTATTCCTTTTATTTCTCTCTCTTGTCTGATTGCCCTGGCTAGTGTTTCCAGAACTATACTAAAAAGGAGTGGTGATAGTGGACATCCTTGTCTTGTTCTTGATTTTAAAGTGAAGCTTTCAGTTTTTGTCCATTTAGTATAATGTTGGCTGTTGGTTTGTAATAGATGGCCTGTATAATGTTGAGGTAGACAACTTGTATTCTGAGTTTGTGAAGGGTTTTAATAATGAACATGTGTTGGACTTTGTCAAAAGCTTTTTCTGTATCTATTGAGATGACCATGTGGTTTTCTTTTTTGCTCTGTTGATGTGGTGTATTACATTTATTGATTTGCATATGTTAAATCATCCCTGAATTCCTGGACTGAATCCCACTTTGTCATGATGTATAATCTTCTTGATGATTTGCTGCATTATATTTGCCAGTATTTTATTGAGAATCTTTGCATTAATGTTCATTAGTGAGATTGGCCTATAGTTCTCTTTTTTGGTTGGATCTTTCTCTGGTTTTGGTATCAGAATAATACTTGCCTCCAGGTATGTTTTAGAGAAGATTGCTTTCTTCTCAATTTCACTGAAGCGTTTAAGAAGTACTGGCATCAAATCTCTAAATTTCTTGTAGAATTCAGCTGTGAATCCATATGGACCTGGGCTTATCTTTGTTGGTAAGTTTTTAAATACATTTTCAATTTCAATAGCTAATATTGGGTTGTTCAAAATTGCTGTATCTTCTTGGTTGAGCTTTGGTAGTTCATATGTTTCTAGAAATCTGTCCATTTCCTCTGTGTTTTCCACTCTATGTGCATAGAGATTTTCAAAGTAGGTATTCGTGATCTTTTGAATTTCCATGGGATCTGTAGTTATTTCTCCCTTTTCAGTTCTTATTGCATAAATTTGGATTTTTTCTTTCTTTCTCTTGATAAGGTTAGCTAGGGGTTTGTCAACTTTGTTTATTCTCTCGAAAAACCAGCTTTTTGATTCATTAATTCTTTGTATTGTTTTTTTAGTTTCAATTGCATTGATTTCTGCTCTAATATTTGCAATTTCCTCTCCTCTATCAGCTTTGAGTTTAGCTTGCTCTTCTTTTGCTAGAAGCTTGAGATGGATCATTAGGTTGTTTATTTGTGCTTGTTCTGTTTTCTTTTTTAAAATTTTTTTATTTAAAGAGAAACAAAAGCATGTAAAGGGTAGAGATAACACAGAATTTCAGAAAAAGTTAAACAACAAGAAATCTCTAGTTCATAAATTACATATTGTGTCCTCTTAGAAATAGTTGTTCAAGTTACAAAATTAAAGCATACAAAGTAGATATTCAAACAAAATTTTTTTTAAACAGCTATGTATGTGTGAATCTCTACATGCATTTCTACCCTTTCTGTATTAGAGGGAAAAACAAACCTTAGCAAGACAATATAAAACAAATGCCTATAAAAACATGAAACAAAAATGTCTTATAAAACCACAGTATAAGGTGATCTACAATGATTGCTGTGTTGTTTCTTATTATCTTCAATAGAATTGTCTATATCATCAGGCATTTTTGAAGATAGCAGTATAATTGAATATAGCAGTACATAACAATATTAGTAAAAATAAAACATTGTAGACAGTATAAAACTTCAAAGGCAGGTAATAATCAAGCCAGAGTGGATATTCTAGTGAATCTTGTCATCTTAAGTGCAGTTGCCTATACACTCAGACTTGATATTATCAATCATAACAACTTTGAATAAAATCTATCAATACAAAATAGTGATCTAACAGACCAGATTCGATTACAATCAGTCATGGTAAAACAGTGTAGGTTTTACAGAGCTTTAGATTAAGTTAATAGGAAATTAAGGATGATTACCGTACTATATCCTGTTATTTTTGGGATTACTGTCTGTGCCCTCAAATCTAGTACAGGTAGATTGACTGGAATGGAATATAATACATCTAAGCAGAGTAGTGTGAGTAATGTGGGTTTTAAATCCTGATGCACTATTAAAAATATAGTGTATCAAGCCCATCTATGTTAGAGATTCTAGGAATCCTTCTCTGCCTCATTTCTGCTATGCTATGTTTCTGCCTGTTTGTCTAGTTTTCTCCTTTATTCTACTGCCTGCCTCACTCACTGAGGGCTTTCTGCCACTGTTCCTAAAATCCTGGTATTTTTTTTTCTCTCTCTAGAATGTCCTTCAGTATTCTCTGTAGGTTTGGATTGGTGGTCACAAACTCCCTCAGTTCTTCTTTGTCATGGAAGCATCTTGTTTCTCCATTAATTTCTAGTGACAGTTTTGCAGGGTACATCAATCTGGTCTGGAGGTTATTTTCTTCAGGGCTTGGAATATTTTGCTCCAAGCTCTTGTTGATCTGATGGTCTGTGTTGAGAAGTCAGCCGTGATCCTGATGGGCTTACATTTATAGATAATCTGTTTCTTTTCTCTGATGGCTTTTAATATTCTGTTTTTATATTGAATTTCTGGTATCTTGATTATTATATGTCTGGGTATAGATCTGTTTTGGTTGTAGGTGGCTGGAGTTCTGTATGCCTCACATAACTGAATGTCATTTTCTTTTCCTGTGCTTGGGAAGTTTTCCTTAATTATTTCTGTGAATAGCCTTTGTAATTCACCTGTATGTATTCCTGCTTCTTCATTCACATTTCTTATTCTTAAATTGTAGATTCTCTTGTCACCTTCTAGCCTTTATATTGTTATTGCCTGTTTCCTTGTTATTTTTAAGAGATCTTTCCTTTCATGATCACACATTGCAAACTTATCTTCAAGTTTTGATAGTCTATCCTTACTTTCTTTTAAGGAGTTTTGCCAGCTTTCAAAGTAGTTTTTAATTTCCTGGTAATCTCTTTGAATCTGCTTCATGTATTCTATATTTTCTTTATATTCTTTATCAAATGTTTCTCTCCTTTTTTGTGTCCCTCCTTTCTTTTGTCTGTATCTTCCTGAGAGATGCTTTCTGAGAGCATTTCTTTTATTACTCTACTCATATCTTGCTTTACCTGATTTAATATTTCAGTTTTGAGCTTGTCTACAAGATTACAAAGATATCTCTTAATGTCCATCGAAACCATGTCTGATGTTGTGGGTTTACTGCCCTCAGTCTCCCTTGTTTTTCCCTATCCTGGATCAGGGTTCTCAGGGTTCTGGGTTGGGGGCCTCCTCCTACCTCTCTCTCCTGTCATGGTCCTTGCTTCTTCTACTCAGGTTATAGTGCAGGTCCCAGCCCCCTTCCCTGTTGGCCACATTTCCTCTGAAGCACCCTTGCAAGGGACCTCTCCCCTCTCCTGCCTGTTCTTATCACTGAGGTGTAAGCAGCAGCTGTACTGCCCCTCCCCACTGGGCCAACCAAACTTCAGGGCCCTTCACCTGGTTAGTGCTTGCTAGGGCATGGAGTCAATTTGTGATTGGTCACTGGGTCCCTTCCAGAGGAGTGGCCCAGTCCAAGCAAATCCCATGAATCTGCTCTGAGGAAGGAGGAACCAACTGGTCACTGTCGCTCCCAGTTCAGGCTCCTCTAGCCCAATGCCAACATGTTGCCCATTTGGTCACGCCCTTCCTGTGGGGGGGGTCTCATTCCCAGGACTGACCGTGGATTAATTAAGGTCCCTTTGCCAGCTCTGCTCTCCATTGGGCTCACCAACCCCCAACTTCAGTGCTACTGTGGTTCCTATAAGTGGTAGTGGGAACGAGTTTGAGCTGCTCTGCCAGCAGGTGCAGATTCAGGCTGTTGCAAACTTGGCAGGTCGCCATGAACAGAAACACTGTGTCCCATAATTTTTAACTGTTTCAGTTGTAGTCCCAATGTATTTGACAAGCTTTTTTACATTTTAATTTCTTCCTGTGTCAAGAGGATCCACCTCCCTCTGTCTGGGTCTCTCCAGGGTGTTTTATTCTGGTATATGAGTTATTTCTCCTGTGAGGCTTTGTATTTTGTTGCTCACTGATCAGCCATCTTGACTTCCCTCTGTGAGCTCTTCTTACTTCTAATCTCATTCTGTTTTCATGATATGACAATTTATTGCTATATATTTCCCTCTTAAGACCACTTTCTTTGCATCCCACAGATTACAGTAGGTTGTTTCTATATTTTCATTAAAATTTTTTTTATTTTAAAGAGAATAAAACAAAAGAGGACAGATCTAAGCTGATCAGAACAGAACAATGTAAGCAACACAGCACTTCACAACAAGACAATTGGATATTAAGAGTAGCTATCATAATTTCTCTCTCTTTGAAATAGTTGAGCTTAGCTTTACACACAATGATGTTAAACATAACAAAATAGAATAAAACCACTCAAGAGAATGAAAGTATTGCAAGGCATTCTGAACCAAATAACCAAAGATGAACAATGGCTACTATATTATCTCATTTTCCTTGAAAAAGTTGTTTATACTGTCATGCATATTAAAATCCAATAAGACACAATGTGATAGAACCAATGGTAATAGAAAAACAAGAGCATGGTAGGACTTCAGAGCAAGATGATATCAAATCAAAAATGGCTGCCATATTGTCTTTTCTTCAAAGTAACTATTCATATCATCACACATATTAAGATCAAATAAAACAGAATAAAACCATTCCCAACAATGAATGAAAACATAAGACTTCAAAGCAATGTAATGGTGAACCACAGTTACCATAAAATGTTATGTACTCTTATCATTTCTTACACTAGGGAGATTATGGTATTTATGTATGTGAGTTTGATTTATTTCACTTATAAGTATGGATTCAAGTTGCATCCATTTATTTATAAATATCTCAATGTGGTCATTCTTTATAGCTGAGTAGTACTCCATTGTATAAAAGTAACACAATTTTTTTATCCATTCCTCAGTTGATGGGCACTTAGGTGGTTTCCAAGATCTGGCTAGTACTAATTGTGCTGCTATAAACATGGGTGCACATATATCACTGTGGTATGATATTTTCAGTTCTTCTTGGAATATGTCCAGAAGTGGAATAGCTGGGCCAAGTGGGACTTCTAAAGCCAGATTTTTGAGGAATCTCCAGATTGACTTCCACAGTGGTTGTACAGTCTACACTCCCACCAATAGTGCAGAAGAATTCCTTTTTCCCCATAGCCTCTCCAGCATTCACTGGTGGTAGTTTTGTTGATCCTGGCCATTCTTTCTGGAGTGAGATGGAATCTTAGTGTGGTTTTAATTTGCATTTCTCTAATGACCAATGATAATGAACATTTTTTCATGTATTTATTTGCCATTCATATTTCTTCATCTGAGAACTGTGTGTTCATTTTGGATGCCCATTTTTGGATTGGGTCTTTGAATTTTGGGGGTCTGATTTTTTAAACTTCTTTATAAGTTCTAGACAGAAGTCCTTTGTCTGAGGGATAGTTCACTAAGATTTTTTCCCACTTTTTGGATTTTCTTTTCACTCTGCTGGAGATTTCTTTGGACATGCAGAAACTCTTTAATAAGATGTGATCCCAGTTATTGGTTCTGGGAAGCATTTCCTGTGCAGTTTGGTTCTTGTTCATGAATTCTGTACCAACTCCTATGTCTTCAAGATTTTTACCTACTTTGTCTTCCAACAGATTTAGTGTTTCTGTTTTAATATTTAGATCCTTGATCCATTTAGATTTTAGTTTAGTACATGGTGATAGGGAGGGGTCTAATTTTAGTTTTCAGCATATGGAAAACCAGTTTTCCCAGCACCATTTATTAAAGAGACTTTCATTCTTCCAGTGAACATGCTTGGTCCCTTTATCAAAGATAAGGTGGTTGAGTGTGTTCATAGTTGTATCTTTTAGTCTATTCCATTGATCTTCAGGTCTGTTTTTATTCCAATACCATGTTGATTTTATTATGGTAGCTTTGTAGTATAACTTCAAGTCAGGGATTGTGATGCCTCCTGCCTTGGCTTTGCTGCTTAGAATTGCCTTTGCTATTCTAGGTCTCTTCTGGTTCCAGATGAATTTTAGGAGTGATTTGGTATGTTAGTGGTATTTTCACTGGGATTGCATTGAATCTGTATAACAATTTTGGGAGAATGGCCATTTTCACAATATTTATTCTTCCTATACATGAACAAGTGATGTCTTTCCATTTTCCGAGGTCCTCTTTGATTTCTTTTTTCAAGGTATTATAATTTTCCCTGTACAACTCTTTTACATCTTTCATTAGATTAATTCCTAAGTATTTCAATTGTGATGGGTGTGGCTTCTCTTATTTCTCTCTCAGTGATTTTGTTGTTAGTGTATAAGAATGCTATTGATTTTGGAGTATTGACTTTGCATCCAGCTACATTGCTGAATTTATTTATTATATCTAGGAGTCTTTCAATGGAGGTTGGGGGGTCTTCTGTGTAGAGTATCATGTCATCTGCAAATACTGATAAATTTAACTTCTTCTTTTCCTATCTTTACTCATTTTATTTCTCTCTCTTGTCTAATTGCTCTGGCTAGTATTTCCAGTACTATGTTGAATAGGAGTGGTGATAAGGAACATCCTTGACTTGTGCCTGATTTCAAGGTAAAGGCTTTCAGTTTTTGGCTGTTTAATATGACACTGGCTGTTGGTTTGTCATAGATGGCCTTTATCATATTGAGGTAAAGACCATCTATTCCAATTCTCTGTAAGGTTCTTATAATTAATGGGTGTTGGGTCTTATCAAAAGCTTTTTCTGCATCTATAGAAATAATCATGTGATTCTTACTTTTGGCTCTATTGATATGGTGGATTACATTTATTGATTTACATATGTTGAACCATCCCTGCATGCTTGGGATGAATCCCACTTGGTCATGGTGTATAATCTTCTTGATGATTTGCTGCATCCTGTTTGCCAATATTGTATTGAGAATTTTTGCCACTATATTCATTAGGCAGATTGGCCTGTAGTTCTCTTTTTTAGTTGGGTCTTTCTCGGGTTTTAGTACTAGAGCGATGTTTGCTTCCAGGAATGACTTAGGGAGTATTGCTTCCCTTTCAATTTCATTGAAGAGTTTGAGGAGTGTCGGCATTGTTTTCTTTGTATTTCTTGTAGAATTCCACAGTGAATCTGTCTGGGCTTGGGCTCTTCTTTCTTGGTAGGGACTTGATTACATTTTCAATTTCATTAATAGAAATTGGGATATTCAGCAGTTTTACATCTTCTTGATCCAGCTTTGGTGGTTCATATGTTTCTAGGAATCTTTGAATTTCTTCTGTGTTATTGAACCTATGAGAGTAGAGGTTTTCAAAGTAGTTGTTGATGATCTTTTGTATTTCCACAGGGTTGGTAGTGATTTCACCTTTTTCATTCTGTATTGTGTGAATTTGAGTCTTTTCTTTCCTTTTTTAAATTAGGTTGGCTAGGGACTTATCAATTTTATTTATTCTTTCAAAGAACAAAATCTTTGATTCATTGATTCTTTGTATCGTTTTCTTAGTCTCTATTGTATTAATTTCTGCTCTGATCTTTATAATTTCCTCCCTTCTTTTGGCTTTGGTCTTGGCTTGCTCTTCTTTTTCTAGCTGTTTGAGGTGTAATATCAGGTTGTTTATTTGTGTTCATTCTGTTTTCCTAATGTGGGAATTCAGTGCAATAAATTTTCTTCTGAGGACTGCTTTCATTGTATCCCACAGGTTCCGGTAAGTTATATTTTTTATTTTTGTTTTCTTGTTGATATTGTTTAATTTCTTCTTTAATTTCCTCTGTGACCCACTGATTGCCCAAGAATGTATTATTTAATTTCCATGTGTTTGTGGGGGTTTTGCAGTTACTTTTATCATTAGTTTACAGTTTCATGGCACTATTATCTGATAACATGCATGGGATAATTTCAATTCTTTTGCATTTACTTAAATATGTTCTCTGGGTTAGTATATGGTCTATTTTAGAGAATGTCCCATGTACTGTTGAGAAAAATATATACTCTGATGTAGTTGCATGGAACACTCTGTATACATCTATCACATCCATTTGTTCACAGATGTGATTCAGTTGTTAATTCTTCACTGATTTTCTGTCTAGTTGATCTATCCCTTTGTGTCAATGGTGTGTTAAGGTCTCCTGTTATAATTGTGTTATTACCTATTTGATTTTTCATTTCTGTTAATACTTGCTTTGTGTAGTTGGGTGCTCTGGAATTTGGTACATATATATTTAGGATTGTTATGTCTTCCTCTTGCAACTTTCCCCTAACTAGTATGTAGTGACCTTCTTTTTCTCTTTGGACCATTCTTGGTTTGAAGTTCACATGGTCTGCAAACAGAATAGCTACCCCTGCTTTTTTTTTTTTTCGAGTTCCTGTTGTATGGGGTATTGTTTTCCATCCTTTGACTTTCAGTCTATGAGTTTCCTTTTTGGTTAGATGGGTTTCTTGTAGACAGCATATAGTTGGACGTTGTTTCTAGATCCATTCTGCCAGTCTGTTTTTTTTAATTGGTGAATTGAGGCCATTTACATTAATGGTTGTAACTGTCATATATTGGTTTATTGTTGACATGTTATCTTTCTGATGTTGTATCTTAACTTTCCATTCTTTTTAATTGTCTGTCTTGCTTGGGTGGTTTTTTCCTATGTGTATCTAGAGTGTCTTTCAGTATTCTTTGTTGGGTTGGTTTGGTGATCGTGAAGTTCTTCAGCTGTTCTTTGTCATGGAAGTATCTTATTTCTCCATCCATTTTGAAGGACAGTTTTGCAGGGTACATCAGTCTGGGTTGGAAGTCGTTTTCCTCTAGTATCTGAAACACTTCACTCCATGCTCTTCTTAACTTCATTGCTTGTGTTGAGAAGTCTGCTGTGATTCTGATAGGTTTTCCTTTATAGGTGATCTGTCTTTTCTCTCTAACAGCTTTTAATATTCTGTTCTTATGTTGGATTTCTGGATTGGTGATTATTATATGTCTGGGTGTAGTTTTGTTTTGGTTATGACTATTTGGAGTTCTATATGCTTCATTAATCTGTATGTCAGTTTCTATACTCATGTTTGGGAAGTTTTCAGCTATTGTTTCTGTAAATAGCCTCTTGATATCATTTGTGTTGTCCTCTTCTTTTTCATTTATCCCTATTAATCTTATGTTGTTTTTCTTTGCATCATCTTGCAGTTGTTGAATTGTTATTTCCTGATTTCTTGTTATTTTTAGAAGATCTTTCTTTTCCTGTTCACTAGCCGTAATCTTATCTTCGAGGTCTGAGATTGTTTCTTCACTTTCGTTGAGGTGGGTTTTGCAACTTTCATTAGAGCTTTTGATTTCCTGTATATCTTTTTGAATCTGCTTCATGTATTCTGTTTGTTTCTTAAACTGTTCATTCAGGGATTCTATCATTTTGCTTTGTTCCTCTAATTTTTTAGCTGTGTCTTCGTTGGATGCATTCAGTATTTGTTTCACTACTTTTATCATTTCTTGTTTTATCTGGGAGATTATTTCTGATTTGAGTTCCCTCATAGCTTCTGGTACTTGCTTCTATATTTCAGTTGATATCATTTCAGTAATTTCAGGTGTATGGCTAGTATTTTCTTCTATGTACATGGCTCCTAGGTTTTCTTGGGATGGGTTGGAGGTTTGAGACTGTATTTTGGTCTTTCATTTTGTCATTTTCCTATATTTCCATGTCTCCAGTGTTGTTCCAAAGCTTTCCCTGGATGTGTTGGAAATCACCTCCTGTACCCTCTGCTACTGGGACTCACTTGGCTTTGGTTCCCCTTGCATGGTGGGCCAGGTTCCCTGGTTGAAAGGGAACCTGGCCCACCATCCACTCAAGCCTGCAGAACCTCTGGAGCCTAGTCGAATGTCCTAAGTGGGCTGGGTGGGCACCCAGCCAGTGGGATTGGGATCTATGGTCCCAAACTTTTCTGGGCCTGCCCTGCTGAGCTGTAACTCACCTTGCAGCAGCAGGGTGGACCTGGCTCTCTTTTTTTATGGTACTGAGGATCAAACCCACAACATTGTGCTTGCTGGGTAGGAACTTACACTAAACTAAATCCTCAGCCCCAGAAATTGTTGATTGTTTACATTTACTCAGGTTATCAATGGACTTGTATTTAAATCTACTGTTTTGTTTTCTGTTTTGGTTTTTTCCATCTGTTATTTGCATTTTCTTTTCTTTTTCTACTTTCTTTTACATTGAATATTTTAAAATAGTTAAGCATTATTGGCACAACTGACTTTTTAGCTGTATTTCTTCCTGCATATGTCTGGAATCTCTGGGGAGGCTCTACATCTCAAGTTCACCAAACTAAGCTTTAGGTATCTCTATTTTTAGAGATGCACATTGGGAGAAACTTATGACAATTTCCTCTTCCCATTCCTTGTTTTCATATTTGTTCTGCTATATTTCACTTTGTCAAAAGTTGTTAACCTCTATATACATTTATTATTTTTGTTTTAAACAATCAATGCTTTTTTATTTTATTTTAAAGAGTACAACTAAATATAACAAAACAGAACAAAGCAGATCCAAAAAAGTGTAAGTAACACAGATTTCAAAGCAAGACAACAGGAGATCATCACTGTCTATCATAATGTCTCTTGTTCTCCTCTAAATAACTCTCCATATTTTCATACACAATGAATTCATGCACAACAAAATAGTATTAAACTGATCAGAACAGAGTGATGAAGGCATGATAGGCCTTCAACAACAGACAATAGGGAAATCAAATGGATGCCATAATGTCTCTCATTCTCTTCAAAAATAGCTGTCTATACCTTCATGTATGTTGAAGTTAAACAATACAAAGCAGACTAAAATCACTCTGAACAAAGAATAATAGTGTTACTGGACTTCACATCATGATGCTGCAGAATCAGTGCTGGATACCATAGTTTCTCTTTTTCTTCAAAGCAGCTGTTCATTTCATTATGCATTATATAATTGATTCTCATTGTTTAGGAGAAGTTCTATGCATGTATGAGACTCTATATGTATACCTATCTTTTCTGTATTACAGGGAAAAACAAAACAATTCCTAGAAAAACATGAAACAAAAAAGACAAATAAATAAAAATAGCAATGAGCTGACAACATAGGCCTTCCAAACAAGGTGGTAGGAGTATAAATAGGGTTGTTATTTTACATAATGATCTTCAAGAGTTCCTCAGATCACCATACAATAATATGCACAATTATTCCAACCCTATGAATGTTAACTTTTTGTTCCAAGAACTTACACAGAATTTGTAGCACAATCATCTTAGCTTAGTGTGTTTATATAATTTTAGATATTTTTTTCTTTTCCCTTCCTTTTTCTTTTTCCTCATTTTCCATGGGATATTATTTTTTCCCCATTAAGCAGATTCTTTTCCTTTCACTGTATTTATTGAGCATTTTGTATCTTATGTACTCTTACCTTTTCTTACACTAGGGAGACTATACAGTATTTATACATGTGAGTTTGATTTATTTCACTTATGAGTATGGTCTCGAGTTGCATCCATTTACTTATAAATATCTCAATGTGATCATTCTTTATAGTACAGTAGTACTCCATTGTATAAAAATACCACATCTTTTTTATCCATTCCTCAGTTGATGGGCATTTAGGTTGTTTCCAAGATCTGGCTATTGCAAATTGTGCTGCTATAAACATGGGTGCACATATATCACTGTGATATGATATTTTCAGTTCTTTTTGGAATATGCCCAGGAGTGGAATAGCTGGGCCAAGTGGGACTTCCAATCCCAGCTTTTTGAGAAGCATACAGACTGACCTCCACAATGGTTGCAACAGTCTGCACTCCCACCAACAGTGCAGAAGAATTCCTTTTTCCCCACAGCCTCTCCAGCATTCACTGGTGGTAGTTTTGTTGATCCTGGCCATTCTTTCTGGAGTGAGATGGAATCTCAGTGTGGTTTTAATTTTCATTTCTCTAATGACCATGATGCTGAACATGTTTTCATGTATTTATTTGCCATTTGTATTTCTTCATCTGAGAACTGTGTAATCACCTCAGATGCCTATTTTTAGATTGGGTCTTTGAATTTCTGGGATCTTATTTTTTAAAATTCTTTATATGTTCTAGACAGAAGTCCTTTGTCTGAGGGACAGTTCACTAAGATTTTTTCCCAATTTGTGGATTTTCTTTTGACTATGCTGGAAATTTCTTTCAACATGCAAAAACTCTTTAAAAGAATATGACCCTAGTTATTGATTCTGTGAAGTATTTCATATGTGGTTTGATTCTTGTTCATGAATTCTCTACCTACCCTTATGTCTTCAAGATTTCTACCTAATTTATCTTCCAACAGATTTAGTGTTTCTGTTTTAATATATAGATTTTTGATCCATTTAGACTTTAGGTTAGTACATCGTGATAGGCATGGGTCTAGTTTTAGTTTTTGGCAAATGGAGAGCCAATTTTTCCAGCACCATTTATTGAAGAGACTATCTTTCTTCCAGTGGATGAAAGATGTTTGATGTGTTTGGTCCCTTTATCAAAGATAAGGAGGCTAAGTGTGTATGTAGTTGTAATTGTGTCTTCTAATCTATTCCATTGATCTTCAGGTCTGTTTTTATTCCAGTACCATGTTGATTTTATTACATTGGCTTTGTAGTATATCTTCAAGTCAGGGACTGTGATGCCTCCTGCCTTGCCTTTGTTGCTTAGAATTGCCTTCACTATTCTGGGTCTCTTCTGGTTCCAGATGAATTTTAGGAGTGATTTCTCTATATCTGTGAGGTATGCTAGTGGTATTTTGATTGGAACTGCATTAAATCTGTATAACAATTTTGGAAGAATGGCCATTTGCACAATGTTTGCTCTTCCTATCCAAGAACAAGGGATGTCTTTCCATTTTCTGAGGTCCTCTTTGATTTCTTTTTTCTTTTTTATAATTTTCCCTGAAGAGATCTTTTACTTCTTTTGTTAGATTGATATCTAAGTATTTCATTTTTCTGTATGCTATTGGGAAGGGTGTGGCTTCTCTTATTTCTCTTTCAGTGATTTTGTTGTTAGTGTATAGGAATGCTATTGATTTTTGAGTGTTTACTTTGTAACCGTCTACATTATTAAATTTATTTATTATACCTTGGAATCTTTCAATGGAGTTTTGGGGGTCTTCTATGTAGAACATCATGTCATCTGCAAATAATGATAATTTAACTTCTTTTCCTATCCTTACTCCTTTTATTTCTCTCTCTTGTCTATTTGCTCTGGGTAGTATTTCCAGCACTATATTGAATAGGAGTGGTGATAATGGACATCCTTGTCTTGTCTTGTTCCTGCTTTTAGGGTAAAGGATTTCAGTTTTTGTCCATTTAATATGATGCTGGCTATTGGTTTGTCATAGATGGCTTTTATCATATTGAGGTAAAGACTATCTATTCCAATTTTCTGTAAGGTTCTTATGAATAAATGTTGGACCTTATCAAAAGCTTTTTCTGCATCTATAGAAATGATATATGGTTCTTATTTTGTCTCTATTGATATGGTGCAAACATAATAGCTACCCCTGCTTTTTGGGGGGATCCTGTTGCATAGAGTATTGTTTTTCATCCTTTGACTTTCAGTCTATGAGTTTCCTTTTGGGTTAGATGGGTTTCTTGTAGACAGTATATGGTTGGATGTTGTTTCTTGATCCCTTCTGCCAGTCTGTTTCTTTTAATCAGTGAATTGAGGCCATTTACATTAATGTTTATAACTGTCATATATTGGTTTATTTTTGACATGTTATCTTTCTACTGTTGTATCTTTATCTTTCCCTTCTGTTTAATTGTTTGCCTTGCTTAGTGGTTTTTTCCTATGTCTATTTAGAATGTCTTTCAGTATTCTTTGCAGAGTTGGTTTGGTGGTCATGAAGTTCTGCAGCTGTGCTTTGCCATGGAAGTATCTTATTTCTCCATGCATTTTTTTCTGCCTTCTTTTTTTAGGCTATTCCTCCCCTTTCACTCCCACAGTGTACTGCACATTTTGGGTCCCACCAACTCCCTCAGTTTTTGGATTTGGGGGGCAACCTGCTATTTACCTAAGTGGTCCCCAACCTTCTCACTCCTGAATTTGATCTCAAGTTGTATTCCCTTATCTACAAAAGCCTCCAGGTTTTCCTTCATTATAACTGAGTAGTTCTCTACTGCATATAAGTATCCTGTCTTTCCAACCTATCTGCAGGTGCTGGTCAAATTGCTCCTATTTCTCTCTGGCTCCCAGCCACATAGAGCATTGTTTTCTCATATTTGATTTTTGGTCCATAAACCCTCTCTCAGATTGCTTATAGTTCCTATATAGAGCATCTCAATGGACCCTACCTCCTGATCTACTCTGCCTGTCTTTTTTAAAAAGTGTATCAAGGACATCTATGTTAGAGATTATAGCCAACCTTCTCTGCCTCATTTCTGCTATGCTATTTTTCTACCATTGTTTGTCTACCATTGTTTGTCCTTCATTCTACTGCCTGTCCCATTCATTGAGGCCTTTCTGCCACTGTTCCTGAAATGCTGGCATTTTTTTCTCTCTCTCTCGAATGTCCTTCAGTATTCTCTGTAGGGTTGGGTTGGTGGTCACAAATTCCCCCAGTTCCTCTTTGTCATGGAAACATCTTGTTTCTCCAGTAATTTATAGTGACAGTTTTGTAGGGCACATCAATCTGGGCTGGAGGTTATTTTCTTTCTTTCTTTTTCTTTTGAGGTTATTTTTTTCAGGGCTTGGAATACTTGCTCCAAGCTCTGATGGTCTGTGTTGAGAATTCTGCTGTGATCTTGATGGGCTTTCCTTTATAAGTGATCTGTTTGTTTTCTCTGATGGCTTTTAATATTCTTTTTTTATATTGAATTTCTGGTATCTTGATTATTATATGTCTGGATGCAGCTCTGTTTTGGTTGTAGGTGGCTGGAGTTCTGTATGCCTCACATAACCGAATGTCATTTTCTTTTCCTGTGCTTGGGAAGTTTTCCTTAATTATTTCCATGAATAGACTTTGTAATTCACCTGTTTTTATTCCTGCTTCTTCACTCATATTTCTTATTCTTAAATTATAGATTCTCTTTTTGTCTTCTAGCATTTGTATTGTTACTGCCTGTTTCCTTGTTATTTTTAAGAGATCTTTCCTTTCATGATCACACTTTGTACTGCAAACTTGTCTTCAAGTTTTGATAGTCTATCCTTAGTTTCTTTTAGGCAGTTTTGCCAGCTTTCAATGGAGTTTTTAATTTCCTGCTAATCTCTTTGAATCTTCTTCATGTATTCTATATTTTGTTTATATTCTTTATTGAATGTTTCTCTCCTTTTTTTGTGTTCCTCCCTTCTTCTGTCTGTGTCTTCTTGAGAGGTGCTTAGCATTTCTTTTATTAATTACTTATATCTTGCTTTACCTGATTTAATATTTCAGTTCCAAAGATATCTCTTAATGTCCATTGAAGCCATGTCTGATATTTCCATGTTTGCTGCCCTCAGTCTCTTTTGTATTTCCCTCTCCTGGATCAGTGTTCTCAGGGCTTTGGGCTGGGGGCTTTTCCTTGTTTCATTCTCTTGTCATTTTTTTGGTTTCTTCCATAGAGGTGTATAGTGGAGGTCCCAGCCCCTTTCCTTGTTGGCTATCATTCTTCTGAGGCACACTGGTGATGGATTTCTGCCCTCTCCTATTTGCTTTTGGTCATTGAGGTGTAGGTAGCGTCTACATATGCTGGCCCCTCCCCACCAGGCCAGTCAACCTCCAGGGGCCTTCACTGGGTTAGTGTGTGCTATGCATTGGGCATCAGTTTAGGACAGCTTATTGGGTCCTGGCCAGGAGCATGACCCAGGCCAAGCAGATCCCACCAATCTGCTCTGGGAAGGGAGCAACCAACTGAAGTCACTGTCATTCCTAGTTCAGTCTCCTCTTGCCCAATTCCAACATGTCGTCCAGTTGGTCGCCCTCCTCCCATGTCAGGGGGTCTTATTCCCAGCACTCACTGTGTGGTCCCTAGCCAGCTCCGTTCTCCATTGGGCTCACTTACCTTCATTTTCAGTGCATACAGCCAATCATAGCAGCATGATTTTGCATGCTCCAGGGGGTCGAGGCTGCCTGAGTCACAAGTTCAGGCCACTCCAGCTGGTCACAGCTTCGGCAGGTCACAGCTCCAGCAGGTGGCAGCTCCTGTGAGTGGCGGCTGCATGAATCACAAGTTCAGGTCACTCTGGTGGGTCACGGCTCTGGTGGGTCACAGCTTTGGCAGGTCAGGGCTCTGTGAGTCACCAGTTCAGGCTGATGTGGTCAGTTGTGGCAACAGTGCAAATTCAGGTGCTGAAGAGTGCTGTAGCCATAAGTCTCAGCTTCTGCAATGGTAGCTCCTGGACTGCATGTTTGACCAGCTCTTGCCTTTGGTTTCTTCCTGGGTCGAGAGGATCCATCTCCTTCTGTCCAGATCTCTTCATGACGTTTTATTCCAGCATGAGTTGTCTCTCTCAGAGAGGCTGAGTATCTTGCTGCTTATTGATCCGCCATCTTGGACCTCTCAGAAAATGATTTTTAAATGGGACACTCTGTAGTTCTTAGTCAAATCAGGATTTAGTTCATAGGGAAGAAGGTGAGATGTGAAACTTTTGATCTTGATTTAACATTTAAGTTTACAGAGAAAAAAATTGACCAGCCAAGAAGAAAAGAATTAATCACAATAAACTAGGGAACTGTGACTGAGTTACCTCTGTGGCTGTTTTGTTCTCTCCACCTATTTTGAAGGACAGTTTTGCAGGGTACATCAGTCTGGGTTGGAAGTTGCTTTCCTTTAGGTTCTGAAATACTTCACTCTATGCTCTTCTTGACTTCATTGCTTGTGTTAAGAATTCTGCTGTGATTCTCATAGGCTTTCCTTTATAGGTGATCTGTCTCCTCTCTCTAGCAGTTTTTAACATTCTGTTATGTTGGATTTCTGGGATGTTGATTATTATATCTTTGGGTGTAGTTTTACTTTGGTTATCATTATTTGGAGTTCTATATTCTTCACTGATCTGTATGTCAGTTTCCATTCTAATGTTTGGGAAATTTTCAGCTATTACTTCTGTAAATAGCCTCTTGATATCATTTGTGTTGTCACCTACTTTTTCATTTATACCTATCAATCTTATGTTGTTTTTCTCTGCATCATCTTGCAGTTGTTGAATTGTTATTTCCTGATTCCTTGTTATTTTTAAAAGATCTTTCCTTTCCTGTTTATGAGCTTCAATCTTGTCTGTGAGGTCTGAAATTCTATCTTTATATTTGTTGAGGTAGTTTTGCCAACTTTCAATGGAATTTTTGATTTCCTGCATATTTCTTTGAATCTGCTTCATACATTCTGCTTTTTTCTTATATTGTTCATTCAAGGTTCCATCTTTTTGCATTGTTCTTCTAATTTCTTAACTATGTCTTCTTTAGATGTGTTCAGCATTTCTTTCATTACATTTATCATTTCTTGTTTTACCTGAGAGATTATTTTTGATTTGAGTTATTTTATAGCTTCCCAGTATTGTTTCTTTACTTCACTTGTTATCATTTCAGGTGTATGACTTACATTTTCTTCTGTGTCCATGTCTCCTAGGCTTGCTTGGGTTGAACTGGAAGTTTGAGATTGCATTTTGTTCTTTCATTTTGTCATTTTCCTATAGTTCTGGGTTTTGAGTGATGTTCCAAACCTCCTCCATGGGCTGGGAATAACCTGGCCCACTTTTGGCTCCAGGGGCAGACTGAAGGCAACGGCTAGCCACTTGGAGGTCACTGGGTGTGGCCCAGTTAGACCTGAGGGGATCTCCCTTGCATCATCTGGTGATTTGGGACACTGGGCATGGTCTTACTGAGTGGGAGCAATGTTCTAAAGCTTCTCCATGTGCTGGGATTCAACTTGTGCATGTTTGGCTCATGGGACTGAATTCAGTCCGCTGCTAGCTGCTTGGAGGTCGCTGGGCATGGCACAGTTCATAATCAATACTTTTTTAAAAAAATTTTTATTTAGAGAAAAAAAATGAAACAGAAAGAGGATATAAATAATACAAAATTTCAAAAAAAATATATACAAATACAAAAACCAGTAAGAAATCACTATTTGACAATAACATATTTTCCTCCTAGAAGTAGTTGTTCAAGTTACAAAAGTAAAGCATACAAGGTAGACATTTAAACAGTGAGACTGCAATTAGCTCTGTTCATCTATTCAACAAAAACTTAGTATTATGGTCATCAATCCTGCACACTCAAACATACATGCAGTTATATCCTTTAGAATACTTTTCTTTCCTCTCTCTGTTTTTACAATAACTATAATCAATTCTCATAAACTGTTTAGAAGTTCTACACATGTATAAGTCTCTACATGCATACCTAGCCTTTCTGTATTAGAGGGAAAAACAAACCAAAACATGTCAACAATACAAATTCCTAGAGAAACACAAAATGAGAATGACATATAAAATCACAATACTAGGTGATCTATGATTGTCACTATGATGTCTCCTGTTATTTTCAATAAAATTGTCTATATAATCAGGCATAGTATAATTAAACTTAGTGGTACATAGCACTATTAATAAAAACCAAACATTGGAGACATTATAGGACTTCAAAGGCAGTTAATAATCAAACCAGAATGGGTATTCTATTGAATCCTGCCATCTCTAGAGTAGTTGCCCCTACCTCCAGACTTAACACCCTCAAGCATACCAGATTCAAATAAAATCAGTCGAGACAAAACAGCGATATAGCCAATCTTCTCTGCCTCATCTCTGCTATGCTATTTTTCTGTCATTGTTGTTTACTTTTCTCTTTCATTCCACTGTCTGCCTCATTCATTGAAGCCTTTCTGCCATTGTTCTTGGAATCCTGGTGATTTTCTTCTCTCTCTCTAGGATGTCCTTCAGTATTCTTCACAGGGTTGGATTAGTGGTCATGAACTCCATTTCCTCTTTGTTGTGGGAATATCTTGTCTCTCCAGTTTTGCAGGGTATATCAATCTGGGTTGGAGGTTATTTTCTTTCAGGGCTTACAATATTTCATTCTAAGCTCTTCTTAATTTAATAGTTTACATTGAGAAGTCTGCTGTGATTTTGATGAGTTTTCCTTTATAGGTAATCTGTTTCTTTTCTCTGACTGCTTTTAATATTCTGTTCTTGTGATGGATTTCTGGGATCTTGACTATTATAGGTCTGGGTGTAGATCTGTTTTGGCTGTAGCTGGCTGGAGTTCTGTTTGCCTCATATATCTGAACATCACTTCCTATGCTTGGGAAGTTTTCCTTAATTATTTCTGTGAATAGCCTCTTTATTTCATTTGTAGTTGTCCCTGTTTCTTTGTTCACAATTTTTATTCTTAAGTTATAAATACTCTTGTCATCTTCTAGCCTTTGTATTGTTACTTCCTGGTTCCTTGCTATTTTTAAGAGATCCTTCCTTTCATGATTGTGCATTGCAAACCTGTCTTCAAGTTTTAAAAGTCTGTGTTTGATTTCTCTTAAGAAGTTTTGCCAGCTTTCAATGGAGTTTTTAATTTCCTGATATTCTCTTTGGATCTGTTTCATGTATTCTAGATTTTGTTTATATTCTTCATCAAAGGCTTCTCTCTTTTCTCTGGGTTCCTCCAGCCTTTCATTTCTGTCATATTGAGAAGTACCCAGTGTTTCTTTTATTAATCTTCTTATATCTTGCTTCACCTGAGTTAGAATTTCAGATTTAAATTCATCAAAGAGGTCATTGAAATATTTCTTTATTTCCAATGAGGCCATGTCTGATACTGCATGTCCACTGCCCTCAATCTCCTCTGTACTCACCTCTCCTGGGCTTATTTTCCATGGGTCGTTGGTTGAAGGTCTTTTGCTGTTTCTATGTTTTGTCAAGCTTCTGGTTTCCCTCAGACAGGTGAGCAGTGGAGGTGTCTGGACCTTTATGTACTGCCTTAAATCCCTCCACAGTTTACTGGCTAGGGCAGTGCTGCCCTCCCCTGTCTGCTGTTGATCTGTGAGGTGGTGTGGGACAGCCCCTCCCTCTCAATCAGTGAGTACCCTTAGCATGTTAGATTGTGCCCTGCGGATGTCATAGGTTCGGCACAGCCTCATCCCTGGCTAGTGGGTCCCAATCAGGGGCATGGCCCAGCCCAAGCAGATCCCACCAATTCACTTTGGGCCAGGAGCCACCACCTGAAGCCACCTCAGCCTTTGATTCAAGCCTTACCTTACTTGCCGAAATCTAATATGTCATCCTGCCGGTAATCTCACCTTGGAAATCCAGTTCCCAGCACTCACCAAAATCCATGCAGCTCTGCTTGCAGTCTCCACTCCCCATTGCAGTGCCTCCCCCTACCAAGAGTGTTGAGCTCAGCAATTTCCCACTATCAGCCGGGCCGTGACCCCAGCTCAATCCATCATGAGTCTCCGGATTCTAAGACATGCCCAGCACAGCTACTGGAGTATGCCCAGCTCCAGTCCTCTGTCCATACTTCTTCTTTTCTCTCTCTCTCTCTCTCTCTCTCTCTCTCTCTCTCTCTCTCTCTCTTTTTCCTCAGTTTCTTCCTGGGTTGTGAGAATTCCTCTCCTTTCATCTGTTCCTCTCCATGGTGGTAGATTCCAGCATTTGACTTGTTTTTCTCAGAGAGGCTCTCTATCATGCTACATCTTAACCAGCCATCTTGGATCTCCACAATCAACACTTTTAAATTTCATTTTTTAAAAATAAGAAGTACACATTATCCAAACCTTTAGCTTTTTAAACTGAAGCATAAATATAGCCACTATCTCCCAGAAAAGATTTTCAATGATAAATGTTGATGACATTTCAGATTCAAAATCCACAAATGAAAATTACAGGTCTGTGATATTCAGGCACTTTCTGGGATTTCCTCACATGCTATGTCATGTAAGCCTCCTATGAGGAGTGCAGAATTCCTAGAAAAGGAGATGAGCATTTCCAACATCAGTCTCACAAGGGCATTGATACTGGGTGAGGTTCAATGTCAATTTCAATGATTCCTGTAAATTTTCTGTAAGAATTCAATATTCAATAAAAAAGTGTGAAGGATCTAGGATTTTCTGTACTTACAATCTAAATAATCTACCTTCTGTACTCTCTGGATGCTGGTGTGGACTAAGGACAGTTTTTCACTCATACAATCAACAGTAGCCAAATTATTTCTGATTCTGAGACATTGTCTATCTGAAATGCTAATTAGTGACATCTTGTTGGCATCTGTCTTAGGGAAAGATCCAGATTAGCTGGATATTTTAGTTTGTCTCTCACTTTGTTAGTTATTTGCATTAATAAATCTCAGTTCTTTCATTTGTATGTTTGTTTTGGTAGTGCTGGGGATGGAACCCAGGGCCTCACACATACTAGGTAAATGCTCAGACCTTTTTTTGTTAAAATTTATTTTGGATATTTTTTCATAAGTCATCATACAAACTGTTAGCATCTAGTCCTAAGAAATGCTGTGACTTGCAGGAGAGCAAGTGGCTGGTAAAAGAGTGATCTGCTGAGAGCTAGACTTCTTAACTTGGCCTTATTCTCTTTCATTGATACTTTACATCTCTTTTGTGTGTGCCCATGAGAGGTAATTTATTGTTATCTGATGGTAATGTTCACTGGGATTTCATATCATCCAAGGTGTAGTAGAGTGCTATTAACCATCAGATATCAAATCAAGGAAGACAGCTAAACTGCAAATTCTACATTTTAAAAAAAACTTTAACATCCAACCTGTTATCTACATTGACAAGCTTACTATGTTAAGAGCTGAATCTTCCTTTCTCATCTTTTTTTCTCTGATATGTTTATCATGTCCATCTGTGGAAAAACAGACCTGCTTTTTAGTTATGGTGTATGAAATAGAATCAAACACAGCTCAAGGATTTTATAGTAATTTAGGAAAGAGAATCAACACCTGTTCTGCCTTCTTGGCCTTTTTCTTGAGAACAGCTGGAGAATCATGTATAGTTTATAGGCTATTCAGCAGTATGCTTAACACATAATTCATTTCATACAGATGACTTCATTTTAGGGTAATAATTGCAAATTAAATATTCTAACATATCAAACAAAGCTCTGATGTTTAAATTATACTATTTTTTATGGAAGATGTAAAAAGATGTATATACAAAAAAACTTTCATAGGACCTTTTATTACCCAAGATCTTAATTTTCCCTGCATACATGGAAAGTCTTCAAAATAAAACTGCCCTTGGATATTATTTGACTCATACACATCTCAGTATAGACACCAATCTGTGCCAACGTCCACCATCCTCCCCAGCAGTGTGGTCAGAGACTATGTTACCATATGCTTACTGTGTAGAGAGAAGTTTTCTTTCTTCCATTGCAAATAATCTGGAAGGCACATTAAAGTGTAAAATAAAAGGATATTTCTCTCTCTCTCTCACTCTCTCTCTTCCTGGTGCAGAACCATGGTTGACATAGGATATGTTAGAGAAAGTTGTTCTTTTTAATGAAAATATGAGAGGGAGGTAGAT
This sequence comes from Hydrochoerus hydrochaeris, assembly GCA_004027455.1. NCBI lineage: Eukaryota > Metazoa > Chordata > Mammalia > Rodentia > Hydrochaeridae > Hydrochoerus > Hydrochoerus hydrochaeris. The sequence goes on along the minus strand of PVLA01007886.1, from coordinate 44,868 downwards.
TAGGATTTACCCTTAGTCTCTTTCTGGAATGAGGCCAGAAGTAAAATCTGGTTGTTTTACTTTCTCGTTGGAGTTTGAATAACTGCATTTATCTGGAGACATCTGGGGAACTGGTATGAGAAACACTGGGACCTTACTAGTCCCAGAAGGTACAGGAGATTCTGAGGAAGTTAGCACTCAAACACACCCCATGGTAACTACCCCTGCCCTTCTCCAAGATCATATCTGTCCACAGCTCATTCTGTGTGATGTGGACTTGCAAAGAACTCTGATCTTCAAAGTTGAGAGGGAAGATGGTACCCTTCACTGAGCCTTGGTTTTTGGATCCTTGGAGACACTGAGATGCAGCTGTTATATCCTGTGTTGAACTATAATTTTGAGGTCAGATATACGTGGTACCTGGCCAAGAGCAACATTACAGAAAGGAGTCCTGTGTACTGTGCATACCTGGTGCATGGAGGAGGGTAAGAAATACTGCACAGATGCTCACTCATGGGCAAGACTCAAAAGCCAGTGAAACGCTGGTTAAAATGCATACTAGACTGCACGTAGAATTCCTGGAAAGCTTTTGAAGTTACATTTGTTCTAGATGTGTCTTTTGGGTACTTATTGTGGACACCATAAGAATTGGCTTTAAGAGCACATCTCATAGTGTGTGTGCCTTAGATCAGCTCTTGGGGGAAGAGCTGTGAATATCCAGGTCCCTGTCACTGAACCAGGTCTCCTATGAATATCCCAACTCTTTCCCCTAGTATCAGCTACCCTGAATGGTCAGGGAACCCTCAGCCTCCTGCCTCCTGCCTGTGGCAAAGGCTTGCTTCTGAGCCACGGCAGAACTGATCTTTAGCGGACGTACATCTCAGCTTCAATCCCCTCCTACCTTAAAGCTTTTCCTCAACCTGACCAATAGGAATTGGTAACAGTAGCCCTGCATGATACCACAGGCTGCACCTGGGAACTGATTAGAGATACAGCCTCCCACTGCTTCTGAACATTGCAGGTCCCCAGGTGACCTGTCTTTACCTTGGATAAAGAGGAGCAGAGCTGGGAGGCTGAGATTAGAAGTTCCAGGGGAGACCACCTCTCAGCACAGGGGCACATGGCCAGGTGTTTGTGGCCATGGATCCACTGGGATTTCCACCACAATCCTAGTTCTCTAGAGGTGAGCTCCTTTTACCTGAAATAGATGTTTAAAAACAACAGTAATAACAACAACTTTTCATGGGTAGCCAGAAGCATGTGTGTGAAAAGAAAAATCAATTCATATAGCAGATGGCAGGAAGGGAAAGCCATACTATCCTAGAGGTTTGAGCACTTTAGAACTTACAAAGAAGGATTGGGAAAATATGGAAAACTTGATGTAACTAAAGGTTTAACTAAATGCCTACAAAATATGATGTTATATCTACCAGTTATCTGCAATTTAAATAAATCCATATGTATTTACTTACATTTACTGTGGTACGTGGTGAATTTTCAATCCGTTTGCTCTATGGAGGCTTGTGGCCTTGATTACTAAGAATGCCCAAAGCTATGAGACACTAACCTGGCTCCTGGAAGAGTCGTCTCATAGCTTCCTTTGTAGTGGGAAGGGAAGTTGTAACTATCACCTGTGTCCCTTCTTGCCTTGATGCTTTCCAGGGTGGCAAGGAGAAGGCACAGGAGAGGGAGCTACATGGTGTGGAGCCCTCTCTCCACACTCAGTTTCTCTTTTTTTCTGCTGTTTCAAGTTGCTTCTGACTGGCGTGTCCCTCCTTTTCCATTAAGTGACAATATCAGTGTCACCTGGAAGAGTCTAGGATAATTTCTACAAAGGCTGCTCCATTTGAAGTGCTTAGTAGCAGCCACATTTCCTCGTAGTTGCCCCACTCAAGAGACCGAGTTGCAGTTCCAAGAGCCGCCATTTGGCTTGTTATTTAGATCCTGGTATAGTAACTCAGACTGTTTAACTTCACTTACTTCCTTTTATAAAAAATGAGTTTACTAACTTTGTTTTAACTTTGTTAAAGTAAATTTTAATACACAGAAACAGACCCCAGTAAAGTGTACAGTCTAATTAGTTTTGACATATGCATATAGAAGAGCAACCACCAGCATAATCCAATTAGGGGATATTTCCATCATGCTGAAACATTCCTTAGCAATCTGCTCTTTATGAAAGGCAGGGATTTATCTGCTTCCAGGACTTGGACTTTTTTTCTCTAAAATTTCAGAAAAAAATGCAGGCGCATATTTTGTGCTTAGTTATGTCAGATGTTTTTCCACTACAGAGTGCTGTTAAAATGAATCCATTGCTATCGATCGAATGTCTCTATCTTCCCCCACAAATTCACATTTTGAAGTCTAGCCACCAAGAAGCTGGTGGTATTAGGAGTTGTGGTCTTTGGAAGTAATTAAGCTATGGAGATGGAGTCCTTATGATTTGCTTAAAGCCCTTACACAAAGAGGAGGGGCTAAAGGATATCTCTGCCCTCCACTCAGTGAGAATATAAAAGTAGTGAATGGGTAAATGTAAACCAAGAATTGAAACCTCACCTGATCCTGAATCTACCTTGTCCTTGTCCTGAATCTACCTTGTCCTTGGTTTTGAGCCTCTAGACCTATAATTATATATTTCTGGTGTTTAAGTGATCAACGTATGGTGTTTGTAATATAGCAGCCTGTACTAAGACATCCACATTACTATGTTTCCAAGAAATTTCCTCTTATATGCTGTTGAAGCTGAACAGAGTCCCCTTGTGCACACAGACCACAATTTATTTATTCTATTACTCATTTGGGTACACCATGATTGAGTCTAGATTTGGCTATTTATAAATAAGGCTGCTAAGAGTATTTTATCTGATGTTCTTTCATTTCTCCTAGGGAAACAGCAAGGAGTGGGACAGCTGGGTCATATTCGTGAACACCCATCTCCTCTGTAGGAGGTGATGGAAAAGTTTATGGAAGACTGGCATTTACTTTTCCTTATTCTGACCCTTATCTTTCTTTCCAGAGCTGATATTTTCAGTTTTCTTGCCAACTCAAATAATTTCTTTGCATAGTATAACTCTGTAGTCCACCTTCCAAATGAATAATCATGGATGTGTGACCTGAGGTTTGTTCCTTCCTCCCACTGTTTTGTATACACTAAATAGTTTCTCCTGAGTTGAGATCCTGCGTGGTGCAGGCTAAATGCATATGTATAATGAAATGCTGAAATTTGATACTTGTGATCATTACGTATTTGTAGTATTGCTGTGGTGGGATATGTTATCAGTGATGTTGCACCTGAGAGTTGAATTATGTGTAATGAGCAATCTTTGAATACTCATTATCCAGAAGTTCTCAATGGGTCTATCTGTGTTACTGCTTGTTGATCAAAACTGAGTGCAAGGATTTACCCTACAAGCTATTTCTGATTTGTTGTGTGATTTCCTGTAGCTGTCTTACTCGATTACTTGTGTTTCAAACCCATCCTAGATCACCTAGTCCCTGAGGGTTTGTAAGTTTTACTGATGTTTAGTATTTTTTTTTCTTTCTCTATCACTATTTTTTTTGAGATATAATCTCACTCTGTAATTCACGTTGGCCTTGAACTCATTATGTACTCTAGGATGACTTTGAACTTATGGTAGTCCTCCTATCTCAGTCTCTGGAGTGCTAGGATTACAGGTATATACCCCCACTCCCCCTGTTATGAGTTTAGTCATAAATAATTGTTCTTGACATTTCTGCCAATAGCCCCGTTTTTGTAATAGAACATAGATTGGCAAATTGATGTGATAGTGCCATTACTGAGTATGCTGTTAATAGATGGAAAGCATTTAGTTTCTGTTTGAAATTAAGTAAGTTTATCTTGATCCTTGATTTTTGTACCATATATCCTTGAATTTGTCAATATTAGCACTACAAACAATTATAAGGGTTTTCTTAGGTGTATTTACCAGAGAATGGTAGTTCAAATAGGTTTTATGGAGGTGTATTACATTCTTTAAATACTGCACAAGGTGGCATAACTTTTGCTGGAACAAAAATCATGCTCTCTAAAGTTTTTTGTGGATCACAGTTGGTGTTTGTTTTAGAGTATTCTGATTGGGGATTACATCAGGAGTTCACATGAATTGGGTTTACAAAGTTTTAGTGCAGAATCTATGGTGAGGTGTCTATTCAGATCTTTTGCCAATTTTTTTTCTTTTTTTTGTTATTTAAAGAGAAACAAAAGCATGTAAAGGAATTCCAAAAAAAAGATAAACAATAAGAAATCACTATTTTTTTTTGAGATATAATCTCACTCTGTAATTCACGTTGGCCTTGAACTCAATAAATTATATATTATCCTCAGAAATAGTTGTTCAAGTTACGAAATTAAAGCATACAAAGTAGATAGTCAAACAGTGATAGTGTAAACAGCTACGCATGCATGAATCTCTACGTGTATTTCTATCCTTTCTGTATTAGAGGGAAAAACAAAACTTAGCAAGACAAAACAAAATAAATTCTTATAAAAACATGAAACCAAAAAGTCATGTAAAACCACAGTACAAGGTGATCTACAATCATTAATATGTTGTTTCTTATTATCTTCAATAGAATGTCTATATCATCAGGCATAATTGAATATACCAGTATAATTGAGTATAGCAGTAAATAACAATATTAGTAAAAATAAAACATTGTAGACAGTATAAAACTTCAAAGGCAGGTAATAATCAAGCCAGAGTGGATATTCTAGTGGATCTTGTCATCTTAAGTGCAGTTGCCTATACTCTCAGACTTGATACTATCAATCATAAAACTTTGAATAAAATCTATCAATACAAAACAGTGATTCAACAAACCAGATTCAATTATGATCAGTCATGGTAAAACAGTGTAGGTTTTATAGAGCTTTAGATTAAGTTAATAGGAAATTAAGGATGATTATTGTACTATATCCTGTTATTTTTGGGATTACTGTCTGTGCCCTCAAATCTAGTACAGGTAGAATGACTAGAATGGAATATAATACATCTAAGCAGAGTAGTGTGAGTAATGTGTGTTTTAAATCCTGGTGCACTATTAATAAATATACCATATCAAGGCCATCTATGTTAGAGATTCTAGCCATCCTTCTCTGCCTCATTTTTGCTATGCTATTTTTTCTGCCTTTGTTTAGTTTTCTCCTTCATTCTACTGCCTGCCCCACTCATTGAGGCCTTTCTGCCACTGTTCCTAAAATCCTGGTATTTTTTTTCTCTCTCTAGAATGTCCTTCAGCATTCTCTGCAGGGTTGGATTGGTGGTCACAAACTCACCCATTTCCTCTTTGTCATGGAAGCATCTTGTTTCTCCATTAATTTCTAGTGACAGTTTTGCAGGGTACATCATTCTGGGCTGGAGGCCACCTTCCTTCAGGACTTGAAAGACTCCACTCCAAGCTCTTCTTGTTCTGAAGGTCTGTGTCGAGAAGTCAGCCGTGATTCTGATGGGCTTACTTTTATAGGTAATCTGTTTCTTTTCTCTGATGGCTTTTTAATATTGTTTTTATATTGAATTTCTGGTATCTTGATTATTATATGTCTGGATGTAGGTCTGTTTTGGTTGTAGGTGGCTGGAGTTCTGTATGCCTCACACAACCGAATGTCATTTTCTTTTCCTGTGCTTGGGAAGTTTTCCTTAATTATTTCTGTGAATAGCCTTTGTAATTCACCTGTATGTATTCCTGCTTCTTCATTCACATTTCTTATTCTTAAATTGTAGATTCTCTTGTCACCTTCTAGCCTTTGTATTGTTACTGACTGTTTCCTTGTTATTTTTAAGAGATCTTTCCTTTCAAGATCACACATTGCAAACTTGTCTTCTAGTTTTGATAGTCTATCCTTAGTTTCTTTTAAAGTGCTTTGCCAGCTTTCAATGGAGTTTTTAATTTCCTGGTAGTCTCCTTGAATCTGCTTCATGTATTCTATATTTTGTTTATATTCTTTATTGAATGTTTCTCTCCTTTTTTTGTGTTCCTCCCTTCTTCCATCTGTATCTTCCTGAGCGATGCTTCCTGAGAGCATTTCTTTTATTACTCTACTCATATCCTGCTTTACTTGATTTAATATTTCAGTTTTGAGCTCGTCTACAAGGTCCCGAAGATATCTCTTAATGTCCATTGAAGCCATGTCTGATGTTGTGTGTTTGCTGCCCTCAGTCTCCTTTGTTTTTCCTTCTCCTGGATCAGGGCTCTCAGGGTTCTGTGCTAGAGGTCTCCTCCTGCCTCTCTCTCCTGTCATGGCCCTGGCTTCCTCCACACAGGTTACAGTGCAGGCCCCAGCCTCCTTCTCTGTTTGCCACCTTTCCTCCAAAGCATGCTGGCAAGGGAACTCTGCCCTCTCCTGCCTACACTTGTTACTGAGGTGTAAGCAGGGGCTGCATATGCCTGCCCCTCCCCACCGGGCCAGCCAAACTTCAGGTGCCTTCACCCGGTTAGTGCATGCTAGGCACGGGGAATCGATTTGGGACATCACATCGAGCCCCGGCCAGGGGCATGGCCCAGTCCAAGCAAATCACTTGAATCTGCTTTGGGGAGGGAGCAACCAACCAAAGTCACTGTCACTCCCAGTTCAGGCTCCTCCTTCCCATTTCCAACATGTCACCCATTTGGTCTCACCCTTCCCGTGGGAGTGGTCTCACTCCCAGCACTGACTGTGGATCAATGAAGGTCCCTCCACCAGCTCCGCTGTCTGCTCTCTGTTGGGCTCACCAGCCCCCAACTTCAGCGCTGCTGTGCTTCCTTGTGAGTGGCAGCGGGAACTAGTTTGGGTGGCTCTGCCTGCTGGCACAGATTCAAGCTGGTGCAAACTTGGCAGGTCATTGGGAAAATGCTGTGTCCTGTAGTTTTTAGCTGCTTCAGTTGTAGTCCTGAAGTATTTGACGAGCTTTTTTATGTTTTAATTTCTTCCTGTGTCAAGAGGATCCATCTCCCTCTGTCTGGGTCTCTCCAGGGTGTTTTATTCTGGCATATGAATTCTTTCTCCCGGGAGCCTTTGTATTCTGTTACTCACTGATCAGCCATCTTGTCTTCTCCCCTTTTGCCCATTTTTAAATCTGTTTACTGGTTTTCTTTTTGCTGAGTTTTAAGCATCCATTGTATAAGTTTTGTCATAGTCCTTCATCAGATATGCCTCTTGCAATTTTTTCCTGGTTTGTGGCCTGTCTTCTCATTTTCTTCACATTGGGTTTCACAGAATATTTTTAGTTTTACTTAAGTCAAGCTTATCAATTTTTCACTTTTTTTCAAGAACTGTGCCTTTGGTATTTTATCTAAAATGTCACCACTCCATCCAGTTATCTAGATTTTCTCCTAGGTTGTATTCTAGGAATTTTATAGTTTTATGTTTTACATTTAAATCCATGCAGTATGAGTTTGTCAACATTCTCAAATAACTTGATGGAATTTTGATTAGGATTTCATTGAAACAACAGATTCAGTGGGAAGAATAGTCATTTTTACAATACTGAGTATTTCTCTCCATGAACAGAATCTAGTTAGTTTAATCTATTTACTTCTTCTTAGATATATTTCATCAGTTTTATTTTTTCCTTCACAATACTTCCCTTTAATCTCTTACTCATTAGCTAGGATATCCAGTAATATGTTGAAAAGCAATGATGAAAAATGAGATTTTTGCCTCCTTTCTGACTTTAGTGGGATAACTCCTAACTTACTATTAGACCTGTAGTTTTTTAGTGGAAGTTATTTATGAAATTGAGGAAGTTCTCTCATATATCTAGTTTTCTGAAGATTTTAAAAATCATGTACTTCATTTGATAAAATTTTGCTCAAGATGTTGCATCTCTGCTCATCAGAAGTATCAATCTACAATTTTCTTTGCTTGTAATATGTTTGTGTGATTTGGGTACTAGGGTATTTTTGGTTTTCTAAAATAAATTAGGAAGTATTTCCTCTGCTTCTTTCTTTTTCAAGAAATTGTAAAGAATTAGGAAATTTTTCTTTAATTTATCCATGAACCCATTTGGGCATAGTGCTTCCATTTTGGAAGATTATTAATATTTATTCAATTTCTTTCATAGACATATTCAGATTATCTGGTTGTTTTTTTTTCTTATATAAGTTAGACAGATTGCACCTGTGAAGGAATTGGTCCATTTCATTTAGGTTACGAAAGTTGTGAGCATAGAGTTGTTCAAAATATCTTTGTTATCTTTTTAACATTCACATAATCTGTAATGATGTTCCCTCTATTCTTTTCTGATATTAGTAATTTATGTAAATTTTTTCTTCTTAGAAAATTAGAAACTTACAACTTTATTGATTTTTCAAAGAATCAACTTTTTGTTTTGCTTCACCTATTTCCTTCTTTTAATTCCATTGATTTCTGCTCTAATTTTTATTATTTCTTTTCTTTTGTTCTTTTTTTTTTTTTTTTTGGGGTACTGAGGATCAAACTCATGACCTCAGGCTTGCCAGGCAGGCATTTAAGCCACTGAGCTAAATCCCCAGTCTCTTTTGTTCACTTTTGACTTAATTTTCTTCCTATAGTTTCCCAAAGTTCAAGCCTAGGTTTTTGGCTTTAGATATTCTTCTTTTCTGATATACACATTCATCGCTATGAATTCCCCTCTCGTCACTGCTTTTCTCACAAAGTTTAGGATATTCTATTTTCATTTAATTGAAAATATTTCAGAAATTCTCTTGATACTTCTTCATCCCACTTTATAAGTGTGTTGTTCAATCTTCAAAAATTTGAAGATTTCCCAGCTATTTTTTTCTGTGATTGCTTTCTAGTTTACTTATATTGTCATCTGTTATGGTTTAATGGGCCTCTCCAGAATTCAGTTTGGAAGTTAAGATGATAGTACTAACCCTCATAGATGCCACTAACCCTCACAGATACCATGACTCTGAGCATTAGGGATGCTGTATCACATATTACCAACCTGGCAAAAATCCAAAATTAAACATTTGAAGTATTGTTTATTTTAAATGTGTATCACTTTCACACCTTTGTAAGTTTAAAAATTGTAAGTTGAGCCTTAATGAATTTGAGGACCATCTAGAACTAATTCAACTTATATAATATACATTTTTTCAAAATTTCTACTTCACTCAGGGTCAGCGTTATTTGTGTGTTTTAAGGAATTTCTCCATTTTATATTATTTGTCGAATGTGTTAGCCCAGGTTGTTTGCAACATTCCTTTGTTATTCTTTTAATGTTTGTATGATATTTGTGGTACTATTTTCATTCCCAACATTGGGAATACTAGTCTCTTCTCTTTTGTTCATTAGCATGGGTAAACATTAGGATAGGTAAATGATCTTTTTAAAGAATCAGCATGGTTAAATTGATTTCCACTCTTGTATCTACATTTCATGTTTCAATATCTAATAATATTCCTTTTAAATAGTCTATTTATCTGGCAGTACTGTAACTACTCATTTTCTTATGTTTACTGTTTGTATAATGTATCTTTTCTTAACTTAGCACCTTCAATATATGTGTGTATATGCACATAGATATGCATAAACATTTGAATTAAAATGTATTTCTAATATAACACATAAAAATAGGTCTTACTTCTTTATATAGTCATATAACCTCTAGTATTTGACTAGAATGACATTTGACATTTAATATAAATATTAATATGGCTGCATTTATTGTTTTTATTTTTAATTATCTCATTTGTTCTGTATTTTCGTAATTCTTGTTTTCTTTTATGTTAAATGTAATTCATACTATACGATCTTATAATTATTGACATTTTGCTATATTTTTCTATTAATATATTAGTATTTATTCTAAGGATTGAAAATGCAACTTCCATAAATCAAATATCCTCCAATTTTTATTACTAATGCTATTATTGAAGATAGTCATTGTAGACAGTTTTTCTCCCTAGGATTCATATGTTGGAGGCTTGGTCCTCACTATGAGTGTTGAGGTGAGGCCTAGTGGAAGGATATTTGGTCATAGGAACTGTCTATCATCACCAATAGATTTAACAGTGTCTTGATGGAGTGAGTCAGGTCTTGTGTGCCTGGATTAGTTCTTAGAAGAGCTGGTTGTCACAGGGTGAGGGCATCTTATATGCTTGACCACTTTTTTGTATATGGCTAGTACCTTTTCCACTTCTTTGCCATGTTGTAAAGCAGACAGGGGCCTCTTGCCAGGACATCGACTTCACACTGTTTAATCAGCCACCAGAATCACAAGACAAGTAATTTCCCCAGGCTCAGGTTCTAGCAATACGAAACAGACTAAGACAGTACTCCATTATATACATCACATTTTAAAAATCCATTCATTCAATGATGGACACATCAGTTGGTTCTATTTCTTGACTACAGAATAATGCTTTAAAACACAGTTGCAGAGACGTTACGTTGACATTAACATAAATTTCTTTGGTTATGGCCTCAAAAGAGTGGTTACAGGATCATATGGTCATTTTAAAATAGCCTCTGACTTAATATTAACTTGATTTCAGTAAAATATAAAAATTCTCCATCAATAGAATAATGACCTTATTACTTTCTATGTGTTAATATTGTTATACACCATGACTTTATTTACTTTGTAACTTTAATCATAGTGTTTAAATTCTTGTCTTATATACAATAATATGTCTTCCAAAGAATTTAAGAGAATACATATGTAAAGATGCATGCATGTACACACATAGTCTTATCTGTACTAAATAATTCTTACCCAGTGTTATTTATTTTCAGTTGGAAAATTTCTTTTGGAATTTACTGTAGCATGAGTATTATATCCACAAATTCTCTGAGGTTTTCATTTACTTAGAAATGATTTTTTTCACCTTTGTGTTTGTCACACAGTTTCTTCAGGTATGTATTTCTTAGTGGTTTGTATTTTATTTCAACTCAAAGAATATATAATTCCAATGTCTTTCATCTTCCATTATTTCTGATGAGAAGTCAGTCATTAAATGTATCATCTTCTCAGTGTATGTAATGTGCAATTTTCCCCTTGGCGATTAAATATTTTCTTTTTGCCTTTTTGCCTTTCAGCAGTTTGACTACAAAATATTTAAGAGTGGTTGCATTTGTCTTACTTTTGGTTTAAAGTTTTTATTGGATATTTGATTTAATGGTCTTCCAAATGATGAAGTTTTTGGCAGCTTTTTCTATCTGCCCTTTTCTCTCAGGAATATCATTATGCCTATTTCAATGTATTTGATAGTGCCTTGTAAGTCCCTAAGACTCTGTTCATTTATCATTAATCTTTTATTGCTTTTCTTCAGATTAGATAATTTCTAATTTTTCTTTAAATTCACTAATCTTTTCTCTGCCATCCCTAGTATATTGTTTCAAATTTTAAAATTCAGTTATTATAATTGTTGCTTCTAGAATTTTTATTTTTAATAGTTTCCATGTCTTTGTTGAGATTCTTTACTATTTTATTGATTCCATATTTTGTTTTAGTTTTGTTAAGATACATATTCATAATATGTGATCTGAAGTTTTTGTCTATTCAATATATCATCAAAACAGATATAAATAATATGTTCTATCAACTTTGGATTCTGTTTTGCTTTTTGGAAGCTTAGCTTCTCCTGGTAAGAAAAACATTTCTGGACCTGAACTATCATCTTTGCATTGTGCAGCCACTGATAGCTCTGATAAGATCCTTATTATCATGGTGTCCAGTTGTGAAATAGTCATGTTCACTATAGTAAGCCTCACTATATTCAATAGTGTAAGATAAATTTGTCAATTAAATTATATAATATATGGAAATCTAAGAAATGTGAGTATTTATTTTCCCTTTTATTTTTATAATCACACCAATTTATTTATTTATTTTGAAGGTGCCCACCTGTAATCTCAGCACTCTACAAAACAGAGGTAAAACAGCAAGTTCCAGGAGCCCAGCCTGAGCAACTTTGTGAAGTTGTGCCACCAACAAACTATGATCATTCCAATGTCCAAATTTGAAAGCAGAATCTATTATATTGAGATTAAAATATATTACTTTAAAATAAAATACATTAACCATTCCTTTGTACAAACTCTTCAGCCATTCCATCCTCTTGCTCGCTTTTATAAGTGGAAGGAAACAAATTTTCTATGCCAGTCAAAAATTCCTCAGCAGTGAAGCAATTGGTTACTTTGTTCAGAGTTCTCAGACACTCCAAAAGTTTCTGCAAACAAGTCAGGTTGGATGGAATTCTGGAGAAATATTTTATCCATAGTATACTTATCTGGCAGAGGAGATACCATGATCCAAAGATTTTGTCTATGGGACACTATTGAAAAGTCTGTATTTTTCTATTATCCATCTTGTCTTTTCAAACACTCATCCCCACTGAGGTTCTTCTGATACCTCTTGTACTTCAAATTTGTAAGGTAAACCATAGGAACTATTTGAGCTGATCCTACTGATGACCAGGCAGGTCATCTGGGAATATGGCAAAGGATTGTTTTGATTGTAGGGGCTAATGATCATCCCAATGAGTTTAGCACCTCTTCACACCAATTCTTAAGCAAGCTTAATTTTTAAATTTAATTTAATATTATTCCATTTATGTTACTTACTTTTTATGCCCAAATGTTTAGTATTATAATAGTTTTTTCACTGGATTTTTTTATTAAATCAAGTTTTTTCAATTTTTTTTTGAATGCAGTTTTAAGGAAAACCTAGTAATGAAAATGGGAGTTGGTCTAGAGAAATGAAGACCAAAGTATCACCAGTATTATTTGGAATAAAATTAACGTTAATAATGCTTTAATTATTTAATTTGTTCAGTACTTTCTTCCAATGAAACTCCCTACAAAATCCATATACAGCCAATCTATTGTTTGTTGGTTTTGTTGCCATGATCAGTGGTTAAGTGCTAAAATCAGAGCGTACTTTTTCACTGGCTAGCAAGGCAATGAAACCACAAAAACTCTGGTGGAACTTACACACTTCTTTAGTCAGGGGTTATGAGTAGAACATTCAGAATTAGGACACAGAATTTATGTTATTTATGACGGTCACCCAGAGTTAACATAAAGTGCAGGAAATCTACCCACAACACTAAAGACATGGAATATTTAGCCAAGAGCCTGAATACCACAGCAATGTCTTGCATGAGTCCAGATGAAGACCCAGAATGCCTGACAAGTCCAGTTGGAGGTCTAGAGCCCACAAGAAGGACTCACATTAGTCTGTTTTATGCATCCATGCTGGGAAGGCCTAAAGGTTAGTGGTGGGAGCTAGAAAGTCTATGCCAGTGGGGTGAAGGAGCTGTGCTGGTAGGTTGAGGGTTGTACACTGGAGCCAAGAAGTCATGCTCAAAATAAGAACCAGGGCTGCCCTGAAAAGTACCACAGCCACCCTCAGTGACACGGAAGTCCCAAGCTCCTCCAACGGTAAGTACAGTTGAGTGCATGCCAGGAAGCCAGCGTGATGAGTTTCTCCCGGAGATTAAACAGCACAGTCTTCTCCCCGGGAGCCAGGAAGCTATGCTCAATGCAAGGACCAGAGCTCCCCAAAGTGAACTACAGCCACTCTCACCAACAAGGTCCAGAGCTCCTCCAATGGCAATGGTGGAACTCACACTGGGGAAGCTAGTCATGACCAGCCCCTCTAGGAGAAACAATGGTTCAAACAACAATACTTAGAGAAACCCACAACACTTCAATGCTTCTCCTCCGCATGTCTATTTATGCTGGCAGCATTCCTCAGGTGGAACATCTATGCTCAGCACCATGCTGATTTAATCCAGCTGGTGTGGTACAAATAATACTGGTGGATTGTAGGACTTCTTGTAAATGGACAAAATGATGAAGATAAACGAGACTAAAGATGTGGCTTTTCTACCAAAGTGTGATAGGCTTACACTACCTACAAGTAAGTTAGGGAAAGAGAGGAAAAGAGACAGTGGGAGAGAAATAAGACAGGAAGAAAGAGTGAGAGATGCAAACTGAAAAGCCAAGAACAATGGCAAATAGGAATCACATGGAATGTTAACTCTGCAAGGCCTTTGGCTCCAGCCTTTACCTCTGAAGGAAATGAAGACTCAACTGATGCAGCATGGGTCAGGAGAATGACATAAGCTGGTTTACAATTCCAAAGGATATCTCCAGCAAAAGGGCAGAGAATGAACTAGAGGAAAGCAAAAGCCATGGCAATCACCAGCATGGAGAGCAGCCAGAGCCATAGATAACAGACAGGGAGGTCTGAGAGTGACTTACTCTTTGATCTCATAATTAATCCGTCATGTTGTCTTGTCAGTGCATATATACCATCTACCTCAAATTACTTGTACTACAAGGCATACTGTGGGTAACAGAATCCTCCACAGTGTTACACAGTTGAGAGCTAGTTGTGTTTGCTGGAAAGGAAACCAAAAGAATGCATCATGTCACCATCATGTTCAAATCACACATGTACTGAAAAGTTGCTAGACTGGTTCTTACGTGCTGTCATCAAGTTGCAGTGAAAAAAAATTCTATTAAGGTTATCTTTCTGTAATTGTTTTTCCATAGTATTAACTAGTTTCTAAGTATATGGAACTAACTAGGGTTTATTAAAATATATGGTATCTGTTTACATTTTTTAAAATGTATTGTAGCATAAGACACATTGCCATTTGTCTATTAATCCCACTTAAAATTATCTCCCTCACTTCAAACACATTATCCCATCATTTTTGTCACTTTCTAAAGCAGTTTTGGAAGTCCTTTTCCCTGCACGTCTTTATGATGTGTGATAAAAAATAAGGTGAATGCTGCTGCCAAGTGCCACCACCAGAAAGGCAGGCTCATAAACACATTAAGTGTGTCCTCTGGCATCATGCCACTCTGACTCTTCCTCAAAGTCAAACTCACCATGAAAAGGGAATGTTTTTAATAGATTCAGGACATTGAGGTAGCCATGACAGCACAACTAAAGATCCTCAGCAAAGAGGACTTTCAGAAGTACTTCAGAAAGTGGCAAGAACTATTTAAACATTCGCCATATGTTTTAGTCATGTTGTCACTGGCAGCTGGGACACGCTTTACCTTATTTGACAGAACCTTCCAACATTTGCAGGCAAACCTCTCTGACACTGGCTTTCCCTAGCCTCTCAGCAGAAGCACAGGACCCTTCTGTCTCATCCACCTGGTACTTGTTTGTAAATGAAAGCAAATGCAAACACACATGGAAACTGATGATGCCTTTCAAGATCATGGAAAGGAATAAAATGTAGGGGTTGCCATCACATTTAAAATAATGTTGCCCAAAATTTTACATAATGATATACCAAGAAATATAGGTCACAAGATTTATGTCAAAAGATTTATGTGGTAAGAAATAAGTACTGACATAATGCCAAAGAAATGCATATGACCCTGCATCTAGCAAAGATTTCAGCATCTGCAGCCATGAGATCTTTTTTAGTCCTTCTGTTTCAAAATTTCATTGGGGAAAAGCATTTTCACAAAACAGCTATAAAATGCTTCCATGCTTCATCTGCCTTTCTCTCCTCTCTTAGTCTTTCCTATCAATTAATAAAATTAAAATATATTAAGACCATTTAGCTAGAGTCATGGCAGGGCTGGGGATTTTCCTAACCAGCAGGGCCCAAAAGAAGTAGGGAGCAAGCGAACCGTTTGATTTAGTGCAGCAGAACAAAGCACGAGGTGAGGTACAGACGTCAGCAGAGCTGAACAGAGACTTCTAAGGCACAAATCACATCTTGGGCTCTGAGGTGCCCTCCCTCCCTGCAAAGAAGGGTTTGACAAGAATGTGGACACTGGAGTGTACAGGAATATTAAAAAAAAACCCTAAAGAATGAATTATAGTCAGGGCATATTTTCTAGACTCAATCCTTAGAATTGTTGCGTGTTTCTGAGTGTTTCTGTGCAGGGCTAACCTATTTACATACACACGTGAGTCTCCCCACCCCCACTACGAGTTTATGGTCCTCCAGAAAGGAAAGGAAAGAAATGAGCACATTTAATTTCCCCCTGGTAGAACACACAGACCATAGTTTTCCTTTCTGGTTTTCCCATTCTTTGGGCAGTACTGCAAAGAACATTTGTTGCCTTCTGGGCGTGCGCACCGGGTAGGTCCCTGCTAGCGAGAGCACTGAATCCGGCTGTGGGCGCCCACAGGTCCAGTTGTTGCTCTGGTCTCAGTGCGCAGGGGCTACGGTGGCTCCCAGGGCGGGGAGTCACAGTTGCAAAGGTGAGGCTGCTGCTGAGCAGCAGGGGGCGGTTCCCGCCGGTGGCAGGCGCCTCCCATCTCATTTTGTCCTTGGTGAAAGACAGCGGCAGGACCCACTCTTCCGCCCCTGCCAGACCCCTCGCTTTCCTCAAAACAGCTCCTGGTCTCCTGTCTTCCCGCAGAACACACGGCATCAATATCTGTACATATTTGCAAAAATGTGTCATTTTGCCCCTGTTTGGGGTACAAAGGAAAGGGGATTAATAATTTCTAGTAGCATTCTTTGTGTCAGCCTCCTTAATTTTGTATAAATATTTAGATTGGCATAGGATCAATTTTAACTTCTTTTATGTAATTTACAGGCTGCCTAAAATGGCATCTTCCACTGATATCTGTCAATCAACATTTTAAAAAGTTTATGTTTATTACACTGAATGTCCTTTAACTGGGTGGTTATCATTCCACTAGGAACATGAACTCAGATGTGAGATGAAGACAGTCCTTAAGTTTCTGTGTACTCATACCTTTCTTTCTTTCTTTCTTTCTTTCTTTCTTTCTTTCTTTCTTTCTTTCTTTCTTTCTTTCTTTCTTCTTTCTTCTCCTCCTCCTCCTCCTCCTCCTCCTCCTCCTCCTCCTCCTCCTCCTCCTCCTTCTTCTTCCCCTTCCCCTTTCCCCTTTTTATACAGGGGATCAAACTTATGACCTTAGCACTTGAGAGGCAGGCATTTATGCCTTTGAGCTAAATCCCCAGCTCATACCAATTTCTTTTGCATTGCCCACCCTAGCTGGCTGGTTAGCAACACAAAAGATCATCCTCAGCATTGAAGGGTCACATCCTGATGATGTACTGATCAATTTTTCTTTTCCTATCTCCTCCGTTCAGCACCTCCCAAGCCTTGAATTCTTCCTTTTCTAGCACCTCATCCTTCCTTCTTTCAGGGATGGAAGAATGTGGAGAAAGATTGGCAGCTTTTGTAACATCACCGATCTACTCTAACTGGCTATTGTTGACGTATCAGCTCCTATGAAAATGTGCTTACACATCCAGAGATTTCACCCTTATGTAAAAACGCAGTGAGAAACAGATGAGGTGACTGTAGCAGTACTGCCCTACAGGCAACATGGACTCCTGGTAGACCTGCAGGCAGTCAGGTGCCCACTCTGTGGCAGCCAAGTCAAGTCAATGTCTAGCTCAGGTCTCTGCTGCTTTAATCTACCATAACCAGGGCTCCAGACAAGATAGGTCTGGGATTCCAGAGAACAGACTACCCCAAAGAACAGACCTGCTCTTTATAGTCTTGGAGAGAAGCTGGGGGAATGGAAAACAGGCTGGAGAAGGGAGTTAAGATTATTAAAAGTTTCTAAAAAATGAGGCCACATTCTATAGATACTTTGTTCTGAGGTCTAGATGCTCTTTGTTCTGACAGGTGGGCTACATATAACTGACAGCCATGGCTTGTGCTCTCCAAAGTTTCTGGGGGCCCCAGAGGCTCCCAAGAGATACTCCCACTACAGGTAGTAGAGTTTCAATAGGGGAACTCCTGGAGCAACTAGATTACCAGTTTGCAGACCCCTCAAAGGTTCATGCTGCTTCCAGAAAGTGGTTCCTGAGCAAAGGAACATATTTTCTGTGTTCATCTCTGGGAATTGGGACCTCCCTCCCTCAGGGTCTCTACCCTGCCCACCTAGTCCCTGGGCTTCCTTTGACAATACCGGGGATCCATTCCATGGCTGAGTCGACAGAAACAGAGAAGGGGCTCCTGTGACATTTGGCAGCAGGATTGTTGATCATCTGGGATTTCCATCTACCAGAGCTAACAAGGACTAAGCAATTTCACTGTTGGAGGACAGTCATGATTAGATATTTCACTGCAGATTTGTCTTATTGCAGACAATTTTGTGGGCATGTCACATTAGAATGCAAAGCACTCAGGATTCCTACTGCTCCAGATTGTTTTTCCTGTTGACAACTTTGCACCTTGATTTGCATTCATAGATGGGGTTTTGTTTTGTGTCAACAACACACTCCTACCAGGGTAGCAGATGCCGCAAAATATGCACGAACAGTACCCACCAACCCACCTGATAACTGCGTGTAGCCCACTTCTGTTGCAGCACCTTGAAATACCTGCCAACCCGTTTGGGCTAACTTGTTTGCCTGAAAACCCCATTGTTTAAAACCCCAAGCTCTAGTAAGTGAGGTATTTGCATGTCAGCCAGCCAGCCCTGAAAAGCCACCGCCTTCCACCAGGAGGTCTGGCTCTGTACACCTTTTTAACTGCACCAGCTACTGCAGCCAGCGTGTTCTGTGCATTATCTGCAGTTCTCCAAATGTAAAGATAAAATATTTAAAGTTCTTTTCCGTTAAAGAGTGAAAGGCAACTCTAACTCCCCCTCCCATCCTTTTGCTGCGGAGGTGGAGGGCGGTGGTGTTGGCGGCGTGCCCAGCATGACGGCCTAAAGGTTTGATTTATGAGTCTGATAATAAAAATCCCATTAGGCTCCCCTCATTGAGAAAAAAAGCTGCGTGTGTCACCAGAGCAGCATTGACGCAGGCAACTCTGACGCCAGCAGCCTCGGAGCTGGTGGGGGCGGGGGAGTCTGTGAGGGGCGCGCGAGGGCCGACAGCCCCGAGCAGGGCCCTCTGGCCGTCCCTGCAGCGTCCCCCTGCCATCCCACTGCAGTCACCCTGCCACCCTGATGTGGCACTGCCTCTCCTCGGTTGCCCTTCTGTCTCCAGGGTCCCCTCCACATTCTGCATCCCCTTTACATATGCTACTCCCTTGTGACCCTGGTGAAATCCTAGGGCCCTCCACCTCCTGCCCCAGACACCCTGCTGCACTCAGCCATCTCTCTTCCCAAAAGCAGAGGGGCAGGCTGGAAATCTCAGGTTACAGCCTCAGAGGAAAAAATGTAGGGGAGGCTGTTGTGGAGCGCTAGTGCATAGGTGTGTTGGGGGGCTGGATATTCTGTTCCCAAGTAACCTTCCGGGGACTTCGAGTTGCCATTGAGGAAAACCCCTCCATGCGCAAATACACACACACACACACACACACACACACACAATTCTCTCAACCACCATCACCTGCGTCACCTGCAAGCTCGTGTGTTCACAACTTTTGAACACACTAGAGTCAGTTACTTTTCTGTTTAAAATTCAAGACTGGGAAAAAAAAAAGTTACCATAGTGTGTTGGGCAGGGGCTGCTTGAATCCAGTCTCCCATCTGTGACCCCCCCCCGCTGAGCCTGGAGAGACTTTCTGGCAGCTTTTGGACCTGGGCCTGGGTACCTGACACTTTCAAGATGGGTGGAGGGTGGATGCACCGCTGTAAATGCTGTGATGCAAGTGATTGCTGCTTCTTGTATCAAAATTGAGCAAACCTGGGACAGCACATGCATATCTGGACTTCTCACTGTCTCTAGATCAGAAAGACTCTGACCAGATATACTCTTCCTTTTTGAATATAGCTAGAAAAGCACTGCTGTAGCACCAGCCTAAACGTCAATGCTGCTCTGGTGACACACGCAGCTAAACTTGTTAGCCACTACTCAGTCCTTGGTCCTTAAATCCCACCGCTACACTCTCACATGCAGGAAGTGATGTGCTGGTGTAGCTCTTACCCCACAGCAGCAGGTGGTACCAGGCTAAGGGTAGCCTCTTGTTATAGCTTCCTTTTCATTACCACTGAGCCCCAGCATCCCTAGAAAACTGCAAGGGTCTGGCACACATGTTGCTTGTTTTTCTTTGAAGACAAAGATGTTAATGCATGGGTTGTTTTTTAAACTAAAACCTCAATATTCAGGGTTAACTGAAGTGTTGGCACTTTGCAATAAATAAGTTGGTTTTGGGTTGCAGTTTGGGTACTTCTGTCTATAAGGTTCTCACCATCACTGACAGCTGCATTATATATAACACCTGGAGGTAGAAACCACTCAAATACTCATCCACCTAAAGAAGGATGCACCCAATGTAACCTGTTCATGGCCCAGATATTACCCAGCCAAGCAAAGCAGTGACACACCAGCATCAGGTTCCAGTGGATGAACCTGAGGACATTCTACTGAGAGAAGGGAGCTAGTCCCAAAGGGACAAATCCTATAGGATTCCACTTGTATGAGGGAATCTCCCAATGTCAAATTCATAGATGCAGAGAGTGGGCTGGTGGCTGCCAGGACCTAGAAGGAGGAGGGAAGTAAGTAGTCATTATTGAATGGAACACGGTATCTGTTTGGGATGATAAAAAATTTTAGACGTAGATAATAGTGATGGTTTCCCAATATTGTGAGTTTAATGGTACTATATAGGAATATTATATATACACTATATGCATATATATGTCTCACAAATATAAACACTAGCACAGATATTTGTTGGAGTATCTTTAACCATTAGGGAGAAACAAATCTACTTATTCTAGTAAGAATGACCATCACCAAGGACTTCATAAACAACAAATGCTGACAAGGTTGTGGAGGAAAAGGAACCCTTTCATATCAATGGACCTAGTTCAATAACTATGGAAATCAGTATGAAGATTCTTTAAAAAGCTAAGAACAGAAATCCCATTTGGCCCAGTTAAACTATGGAGGTGGACTATATGCCCATCACCAGATGAAAGGATAAAAAAAATGTGGTATATACACACAATGGTGTCCCATTTAGTCATAAAGAAGGATAAATTTGAGTCATTTATAGGAAAAATGGATGGTTCTTGAGATAATAATGCTAGGTCAAATAAATCAGACTCAGGTTAAATATCTCAGTTGCTCTAGTATGAGAAACCCAAAATATAAATATTTTAAAGTACAAAATAAAAAAGAGATGATAGGAAATATGAAATTAGACTCTATGCAGATGGGAAAGGGATTCAGGGAAGGAGGAATTAGGTTGGAGGAAAGGGGAATAAAAATAATCAAGATGTAATATCTATATGCACCAAGTCTCCAAGATGAATATAATTATTGTGCATTGTAAACATGTACTAAGAACCCAGGTTTCCTCTTCAAAGCCAGTTCTGGGAACTGTACCCTGTAGCAAAGGCACCTCTGCTTCCTTAGAGACAAGTGAAATAGATGTCCCAAGTCAAGGTGACAAGGCGAGATAAGATGTATGAGTCACAGGGTCCTCTTGTCCTTTCACACTTGCTCAAGAGACCTTCACATCTATTTCAAAATGTTTGAGAGTGGACTAAATTCCTATATCACATGGTGTTTTCTTTGGTAGTGCCTTACCAGAAGCACCCCAGGGCCCTACCCCTAGCATTTTTACAGGCACATTAATACAAAGGGTTTTGGGAAAGAAGAATAATTTCAATAAATACTCTTAGAAACTGCTTATCCAAGTGCATTCATTTTCAATTGCTGCTTAATAGATAACTACAAGTTTGGTGGCTTAAAACAACACAAATCTTTCTTGAGATTCCAAATTTTCCCTAGTTACAGTCCTTCTGGAGCATTTGAAAAGAGTTTATTTACTGGCTTTACCCTGCTTTGAGAGGTACCTGCACTGCTGGGCTCATGGCTTCTGCCTCCATCTTCAAAGCCAACAACTCTGTGACTCTCTGTGACTACAGTGGGGGAAGGTTCTTTTCTTTTCAGCATTCTTAGGTTTAAGGCAGGGTGGTCCACTCAGATAGTTTAGACTGGTCTCTCCATTGAAAGATCTATACTTTCATCACATCTGCCAAATTCAAGTACTCTTCGATATGTCATGTGACACAGTTCTAGGCTCTGGGAATTAGGTACTGGGCATTTTTGGGGTCATCTTTCTGCCAACCATACTAAAGAACTTGTTATAGTTTATGATTTTATAAATACTATTGTCCAGGAACTCAAAGGCATCCAAGCCAGCTTGCTCAAAGTTTGTAAATATTCAGGGAAGGAATTAACCAAGGTTCTCCACAGTATTATTTTTTGATTTTGTTTTTGTTTTTTCTTTTGGTCTTTCTAATGGCTTTATCTCATTGTAGAGTACTGGGATGGTCACTATATCCTCTTTTTTTCCCCAAGTAAGTTTCCTGGCTGGCTAGACATTTTTGTCATCATGGCTTGTCTTAGTCATTTTTCTTGTTGCTGAGATAAAGTACCTGACAATCAAAGTTAAAGGAAGAAAGATTTTATGTCAGCTTACAGTTTATAGAGATATCAGTCAAAAGTAGGTTAACTTTCAGGCAGGACATCATGGCAGAGAGGCACTGAAGAGCAAAACAGCCCATGGTATGGCATGCAGAAGGCAGTGAGCAGCAAGCTGCAGCAGAAGAAAACCTACCTTCTTTTTGTTCCTTTATATTCCATCCAGATTACCTACTGATCGGTGCCACCCATGTCCAGGGTGGGGATTCCATCATTCGCTCTCTTAATCACAGTATCACACCCTTAATTTGCATTCACATACCCTAAATCCAACCACCTCCAAAATGTCCCACCTATGACTGCATGAGGATTTAGACACAAGCCATAGCATGGTCATACTCATAGAATGATCAGTGAGTCACCATCAGGGATCCTTTTTGCAGCCAAGATCCTGATGGACATCAGTGTATAGCTTGCTTATGGACAGGGTCAGGTGAGGCTGCTCAGGCACGAGCGGTACTCTGCAGGAGAATGCACCCTGCCTTAAGAAGGCCTCACGAGCCTGTACCCCAAGGCCTTGGGCTTGCTACTTGGAGGTACCTTTTGAAATTTTCTCTCTCTCTCTCTCTCTCTCTCTCTCTCTCTCTCTCTCTCTATCTATTTATTTATTGGCAGTGTTGGGGATGGAGTCCAGACTTCAGGTATGCTGGGCAAGAAAGCTACATTCCCAGCTCAAAACTCTTAATAAGGGCCTTGAAGTTCTAAGCTAGTCCTGGGTAGATAGATGCACTGCCTAACCAGGGATTTTTTTTCTACCTGGGGTGTTGAGGTTGCTGTGGGTCTTGCTATGGTTACCTAAGAGGGAGGAGGATACATCTGACCATTCCTCTGCCCTTGTCATTGCTAACAGCTATCATAGGAAACCCTGAAGTGAAGTGGATCATGAGCCTCTCACTGGTTATAATCAGTCCTGAGTCCCGGTAGCCCCAGGTTTATAAGGCTGTCTCTGTTAGAGCCACTGCAGGCTGTAGGGACAGAAGAAAAGCTCAGCTAACATCAGATTTGGGAGCTTCTGTTCCCATGACTCTGGAGAACTTATTGTGTGGTGGCTGCTTCTCACTTCAAGGAAGCTTGGACATACACTGCCCATGCTGGCTCTAATTGGGCTACTGAGGCAGAAGAGGAAAGGACTTGGTGGGTTGTCTTGGCCATCCCAGCAGCTTCCTCTCCTGCTATGATCTGTCACTTCTGGGCATGATGCCTGCACAGTGGGTCCTGCCCTTGTTCCCTTCCTGTTCCTACAGGCTTTGCAGCTTCCTCACAGTCTCCTTCTTTGAGTGTGGTCATAAATAGACTCTTTTCTTAAAAAAAAAAATTATTTCTCGTGTTTTAGGTTTTGGTGCAGTGCAAGGAGATTCTGTTTGTTCCTGTTTGCAAAGGTAATACTAGACTGATTACATGGGTAGAAGAGAGAAAAGCTCACAGGGCCTTTGGAGAGGAGAAAGCAATTGAACCTTTTGATTGAAAGTCTTTGATGACTACCAACTGCTTTAGCATAGGTCTAATCTTGGGGGCCTCTGTCAAGGCCTACATGCTTCAGTTCTTTCCCTTTCTCTCCCTGTTCTTCCTTGTTCTTTACTCACCTCCTCTCAGGACCTAAAGTCCTTTCCTCCCTTATTTCTGCTGTTTATTGTTTTGAAATATCACTTTAAAGAAAATTGTTCTTATCATTTCCTTCCCAAACCAGTACACAGCTTTATTGTGATCCTTGACTGCACAGTATAATTTCCCTTCACAGCACGTACTTCAACTTGTGATTGTGCATTGGCTTATACCCTTTGCCCCACCCCATGTCCCGGCCCCCAAACTGTCTATTCCACCAGGCTCTGGTCAGGGATTTTTTTTTTTTTTGTACAGGGGATTGAACTCACGACCTCACACTTGCCAGGCAGGCACTTAAACCTCTGAGCTAAATCCCCAGCCCTGGTCAGGGATCATTTATTCCAGCCATTGCTGCATCCAGTGCAGCTCTCTGCCTAGACATGGGTGGCACTCAATGAGTGTGTTTTCTACAACTGAATGAATAACAGAAAGATCTGGAGGTCTCCTAGGATGAACTCAAACTGAGACAACCAGAGGGGAGGGGAGGAAAGAGAGACAGAGATGGAGAAAGAGAGAAGAAACATGGATGTGTTTGGATCCCAGCCCTCTGCAGTCAGCATGGCTGTGAGAAAGATCAGTCCTATGCCTTTCCTTTGGCTGCTCTGGTAACATCTGGTCAAACTTCTCACTTAATTTTTCTTCCTCAGTCTTCTTCCTGTGTGCAGTGTGTTTCATATTTTCTATCATCAAAGACTTCTGCTAAGTATATCATTTCCTTTTACAATTACTTGCAGATGAAATATTTTATTAGCTCTTTTCAGCTTGTATTGAAGATAAGTGTGAATCAAAATATGAAAGAAAATTAGTAGTCCTAGGCAACTTCTTTAAAAAAGGAACTTAGGTACATTTAAAATAAATTAAAGATAGTGATTGTTATCCATCCTTGCTTTGAATAGTTTCTTCAAACAAGGTTGTATAAAATTTTCCATCTTTGATCAAGCTGAGCACACACACACACATATATGTTTTAATAATTCTCTTACAAATTCTTGTAAACATTTGTTTTATATTAATATTGCTATGGTTACTAAAAGAAGTAGCTGAAAAAAATTTTTTGATCAAAGATCAAGTTGTAAATAGGTTCCATGTCATGAAAGTATGTTCTTTTATTTGTACATTAGCCAAAATCTTAGCATTTCTCAATGGAAAATTCCAGATTTGTAAGAGATTGTACAATATTTCAAACATTAGCCAGTGATGAGAACCATTTCTAATCTGTGAGAAACAACTTCACAACTTTCAATGACATATTTATCTATGTTCTGTGTAAGAGAACCCATGTGTTGAGTTGCTCAAAGATCATGGGGGAAGGGAATTGAAACACTGAAAACCTTTAATAAATAACATTGAAAACCTTTAATAAATAACAGAGATGATGCATATTTCCAAATAGCTCTGATTTCCAAATAGCTTTGATTTTCAGTACAAATTCACATGTGTGTGCTACTTACACATTACTAAAAACCTAATTTATTCCCCAAAGGTACTATGGTTAAACATTAGTAGTAGTCCAGTAAAATCTTATCTTTTCTTATCCATAGGAAGGGACATATTGTTCTGTTAACATTTGGCCTAGCACTTTTTACTTTGAACAATTTTATTCCTTAAGACATTTAACCTCTAATTTATCAGTGATGTTTCTGCTGTATCATATCAGTGGCTATTATAATAATCAAGGTGGTTTGAAGTGCGATAGCTCTTTCTTTTCACAAATTGGTTAAAATTTTCAGTTATTATTGAGGACTAATTGTGAAATCTCATGAGGAAATTGAAGTCATCAGAAAAATACTCTGTACTGAAAACATGTTCAGTATAATGAGCACAATGTGTTTGGTAAGTAATTCATGCCTGGTAACCATCTGAATATTATTTCATGCCAAGATAGGTGAAAATGTAAGGAGTAAAACCAGAAGTCCTGTTAGCTTTGATCTGACCAGTTTTGATTTTCCATCTCTTGCTAGCCAGGACTCAGACTTCTGGAGATGAGGACTTGCTGCAGACATTGTGGGATACAGGGTGGGCTGCAAGTCCAACCTTTGCTCTCCCCTTTCTCTAACAGATCATTGGCTCTTGTTCTTATCTCAGTGAAGCAGTGATTTTACCTTCAATGTCTGCAACACAGTTCTGGCCAATCAGATGTAAGTAGTCTCTTGAAAGTCTCTGGAAATATTTAATTTTTCTCATAAGAGGAAGAGATGTCAGTTTCTTTTTACTTATCTTTAGATCTTGGACACAAAGTGGCACTGGATCCCTGCAGTCAGTCTTGCCCAAGGAGGGACAGGAAAAGGCAGGAGGAAAAGGCAAGGGGCACCCCAGAGAAAGGAGCTGGCTCTAGTCTTGCTGAGTTTCTGACCAGCAGCAACAAGTACCTACATTCGGATTAACTGTTCTTCGGGACCTGAGGCTGGGGTTCCTGTCACTTATAGCAGAGCAGATTGCTTACACATGTACACACACACACACACACACACACACACACACAGTCTGATAGCAAACGTGCAATTAGAGAAAAAGTATGCCACCATCCTTTCTTGACTTCATGGCAAGGAAGACAGAGCTTCCTGGAGGAGGAGGTACTAAGCCCCCAAAATGACTCAGGGTTCACTGGTAGGGGTGCTAAGGTAAAGGCCTGAAGGAAATGTGTCTGGGGAAACTTCAGGTGCTTGATGCGGCTGGAGAGGAAGTTACCCAAGGCTGTTGGAGGAGGACCAAGCTAAAGACTGAGGAGGAACCAGTTTTAAGCACTTTCAGTGCCTAGGAGAGCTGGGGCTTTTCCTTACTGGTCTTATCTGACAATGTTGAGGCATCCATTTTCTTTGTTATGCAATCAAGCCTGGGCTGGGCACAACAGCAGATGGATTCTACAGGATCTATATTGAAAGAAGGTTCTAAACCAGCTCAGTGGTGTTGAGGACATCACTATCTTGAAGGTCAACATTGATCTGTGATGGGCCAAGTGTGGGTGGGAGACAAAGGTCTCTGTTCACCATACTTGCCATGTTTGGCACAGGGTGAGAAGCTCAGAGTTTTGTGTGAGTCACTGGGAGAAAGGGCAGGGAGAGAGGAAGGGAACACATGGCTGGGACTCAGGACTCAGCTGAGGTTGAAGATGTTAGACCCATAGCACAGGTGCTGAGAATGAAAGCCCGTAGGACTGTGATGGCACAGTGCACCACAGCAAGCATGCACCACAGCAAGCATGCAGAGTCCTCTCTGTGATGAAGTCACAGTTTGTTTTCTCTAAACTGAAGCCTCAGCATTCAAGTTTAATGGCAGTGTCAGCAGTTTTTGATGACTAAGTGGGTTTTGGATTGCAGTTTGGGCACCTAAGTCTCTAAAAGTTTCACCATCGATGCCATAGGGAATCCAAAGCCAGAGCTCACAGCTGTGGCCAGCATGGCCAGAAAAGGCCTATTCTGGAAGAGGCTACCTCTTTAAAGTCAGAGCTTTGAAGTCTTTCGTGAAGGTGAATTTTAAAATAAGCACAAACCTTATCTGTGCACTTCCTCTCATAGCTGACTTCACCTTCACATTCCTCCTCTTTCCTGACTTCCAAGTGGTGATGGGAGGAGACATCCACAATATCTTCTCCTCACTTTTTCTGTACAGCCCCTTTTTCTGCAGGTCAGATGTATTAGTCAGCCTTCCTGTCACAAGGCACAATACCTGATACCCACATGTGAAAGGAAGAAAGGTTTAATTTGGCTCATGGTTTCCGGCGAGCTGGCCCCAAGATAGAAACATTATGGTAGAAGGGCATGGTGGGCAAAGCTGCTCAGTTCATGAGAGCTGGGAAGCAGAGCAGGGGAACGGTTCGAGAGAGGAAGAGGTGGGAGACTGGGCACACACGCCAGGGCACAGCTCCCTGACCCACCCAGAAAAACCCAACTAAACAAGAAATATTGAGATTTCCTAAATTCCTGTTCAATGTTCTTTCCCTTCACTGTCTTTGAAGTGAAATATTTCAACGATTTTAGACATATAGAAACACACTGCTAGAAGAGAGGTATATAGACAGAAGGGAGATAGATCAACAGGTAAAAAGTAGATGGACGGACAGACAGATGATACATAATAAATGATAGATAATGGACAGATAGATTGATAGATAACAGATGATCGATAGTTTAGATGACAAATATATGGATTGCAGAAAGTTAGATGACAAATACATAGGTAAACTGTGATTTATGCCTATGAATGATGTACTGTTGGATTTTTACAATAAATTTGTTAGATAATTATAGAAAATATTTTTATTCCCATTTTACAGGTAAGAACACAGAAACTATGGTCACATCAAATAACTTTGCCAAATTCACAGAACATGACCCTGATATAAAATGTATCTGGTTCCAATTTATTTATTTGTAGTATATTTTATTACAGAGTGTAGAGGATACTCAGTTGAAATCTTACTTTCTCGATTTAGGGGTAGTATTATAGAAATATATTTATGTTATATCTCATTACCATGTCCAAACTGTTGAGAATGAAACATCTCTTAGAACACAACCATTCCATCTTAGTGGGTCAAATAAATTTCTTAAAACTCATTAAACATCTTTTAATTAATGCAGATCTGTTCACACTGGGAATGTTATTTAATATTCTTTAGAAGAGAAAATTATTGGGATTTATAAATGGGTACAAACCCTCTGAATAAGAATTTAACAAGATTTAATAAAACTATTTTTCTTGATCCGTGCCACAGCACCTCCACTTCTAGGAATTTACCAAGGCTGTGCCTCTAATGGTATGAACATGAATGCACAAAATAATTAATTGAGGCATTGTTTGTAGTTGTAAAATATTTGAAATTATCTATTAAATTCCCAAGCACAGGAACTTGGCTGGATAAACTGTGGTCCACAGGTACAATGGAGCATGATGTAACTGTGAAACAGAAAAGAGGAAGAAGATACAGTATTGCTACACTGATCAGGACCAATTCCAGGAAAAGCTATTGAGTGAAAAACAGCAAATTGTAAAAGAACATATAAATAACATTCTGAATTTTGTGAATGAAAAGGGGAAAATATGAAAGCAAACTTCACCTTTATAAAAAGAAAGTTGAGATATACTGGAAAATAGTTAAATTGGTTTTTTTTGAAGGGATGGAGTGAAAGCAAGCAGAAAAGGGGGATTTTTCTCCCTGTTGATCTGAAAGGATACTTTTGAGTTTTACAAGTGTATTCAAACACACATATTAAAAATCAATTAAATCACTAAGGGTATGGAAGAAGAAACTCCTTAAAATCAAAAGGAAGCTGAAACAAATGAATCCAGTCATCATTTGAAAGAGAGGCAATAGTAGAAAGACATAGAAGAAAGAAGCAATCCAAATACCTCTGATTATGATGTCAGACTGAGGAGCCTCTGGTTTTTTTGTTCTGCATGGTAAGAGGGACTGTGGACTGGTATAACAAATCTGGCCTCTTCCTGGTAGTTAGTAGCTCTGGTCTGAACAAAGCAATAAAGACATGATTTTATATATTTTACAGATTCAAGCAGGGGAGAAATTACACTAGTGCTGCTGGAACCATTGATATCACTCTGATAAAAATGACAGATAGATGCAATACACACAGGCAAGTAAGAGTGCTGGTTTCCAAATATGTAAATGTTATGCACAGCATGTGTTTGTTTGAAAATATGATTGTGTGTGTGGATCATGTGCAAGTGCACACATGAGCCTAACAGGGTGTGCACATGCATTTAGTGCCTCCATCTCTCTGTTGTAGGGGGTACACAGAAAAGATGACCAGGAGCAATGAGCACACTCAGCACCCAGAGCCTGATCTCTAATTCCGTTAAAAGGAACCAATATTTTTCCTTGAAAGGCTGGGCAAGATAGATCCAAGATAAGCCTGAAGCATCTTATGAGAGAAAATATGGAAGTGAGGCCCACAAGTGATTGGAGGGCCAGATTGAGTGGATTCTCACTGTAGCTTTTGACAGACCAGATATTAGAACCAAAATAATTACATAAAGAAATGAATTGCAGAATATTAGATATAGGAATTCACAAGTCTATAACACTAATTCTACCCATGCATAGGTAAATAAATTAGTGGATGAAGGGGAATGGGAGATTTTCCAGTGTGGTGGCAGATACAGAAGCAATGTTGAGCTCAAACATCACTGAAGAGATGAGGACCAAGCGGTCATCAGTGGTGCTGATTCTGGGAGGGAACTGCAATGGGAAGCAGAATATTGCTTCACCATCATGTTTCCTCCTAGACTGGCTCTTAGATGCAAGATACAAAAAAAGAAGTAGTGAAATGAGACCACACTCTGATCACAGTTCACACTGTGCCAATAGGGAACAGAAAGACAGGAGACCTCCAGAACTACCACTCTACAGAGAAGACAACCCTACTTCTGTTAGCACCAGCTCAGCTGAACAACCTGGTCTAGCCCACATGCAGACATGTTTATAAAACTTTGGGTGAAGCCAGGCGTGGTGGCTCATGCCTGTAATCCCAACACTCGGGAGGCTGAGGAGGGAGGATCATTGTGAGTTCAAGACCAGCCTAGGCTACAAAGTGAGCTCAAGGCCTGCCCAAACTGCAGAGAGACCCTGTCTCAAAAAGATAGAAAAAAAAATTGGGGGAGGAGCTATATTCTTCAAAATTATCAGGGACAATATTTCTTCAGGTTGAAGAGGCATAAAAAATAGAAAAATTAAATGCACCCTTGACCCAAGACTGCATTCCATTCTGGGAGTCTTATGACTTAAAATACATTATTAAATTAATTGACTAAATAGTAACATATACACTAAAACACAATTAACACATATGCACAGTGACATAATTAACTGATTTCTGGTTATAGCACTGTGAAAATGTCTTTTTTCTTAGGAAACACACATTAAATTTTTTGGGGGAAGGTTAAAGGGCCAAGAGGTGTGTACCTTGCACCCAACTTATTATAAAATAGAAAAGTAAGCAGGCAAGTGATGAAGAAAAAGAGAATAAAATGCTATCAAGATGACTCTGGAAATAGGCATTATAGGAATTTTTGTTACTAAGTTCATCTTACAACTTTGTTATCAATTTGAAATTATTTCCAAATATTTTGTACAAAAATGTCAGAGATAAAATCTAAACAACAAACATATTTGGGATAACTAACTTATGACACTTATGCCAGTAGAGATATAGTTAATATTTCTGCATTATACAATTGGTTTGGAAATTGGAATAGTGTGTAACTACAATATTTTTCTTCTAGCAAAAAGTAAAAGCTACCTACAGACTCACTACCTGCTTCTGTGTTATATTATTTGCCCACATTTTCTCATTTATCATGGTATCTTTAGATAATGTAATGTTTCCTAAAACTCTAAGAATCAATTATTACATTTTGAATCTATATTTTAGGATTTAATCACTCACATCTTTAAGTAAGCTACTTTCAGATAGTCTATGTCTTCTATACTCATTTGAACATAATTTCCCACATCCTAGAAGTTCTTTTAAGGATAGAAATTATTGTGCTAAACTCACCAATGTAATGTAATTACTTCATGCTGATTTCTCAGAGTACCTGAGTATGGGAAGCTACATAGAATAGAAACTCATTTCTCACTATTCTGGAGGCTGAGGAGTCCAGTATCAAGAGGTCAGCATTCAGTGAGGGCCATTTTGCTTCCTTGTGTGGCAGAAGGCAGAAGAACACAAATAACCGAAAAATCCTTTTTTATAAAAGCATTATCACATGCACAAGGGTGGGGCCACTCTGTTAGCACCATCTCCCCACACTGGGGACTGTTTCCAGCATGTGATAAGGGGGCATTCAGACCTTAGCATGGCAGAAACATCAGTTTTTCCTCAATGTATAGAAGATCAATGGACACTGTCCATAGGGGAGTGTTCTTTGTCAAGGTCAGCCATTCTGGTGTTGTGTGGCTTTTCTGCACTTTTCTTTCAAAGGGGTCAGAAGGTCTCTCTCTTTTCTCAGAGTGAAAAGAAACTGGAAATACTCTTCAAAGAAAGAGAAAAAGAAAAGATCAGGCAGCTCTCCTACCAAAGCTAAATCCATTTCAGATGTCCTCAGGGTCTTCTATTTTTAAAGATCTTGTCAAGGCCGTGGGCAATCATGTAGTCAGCAATAACATGGTTGGGTGAGGCAGCAAGGAGAAAATCAAGAGGAGTCTGCTGCAGGCCAGAGAAAAGTCAGCTGTGAGCACTCCTGTGGGTGCCTCCACACTGAGAGTATCAAGGAGATACCATCTAGAAAACAGCACGCTTGTTCTAGCTCATGTGACTAACTTGTTCTTTCTAGTCCCTATAGTGACCTTCAGTGTGACTTGTTACTTTAATATGGGAATTGGTGTTTGAAACAGAGGAAGAGAGCATTGGAGTCTTCACAAAGATCTAGACTCACCGTCAAGAAAAGAGGTGGTTCTTGGTTCACACATCAGCATGTTATGGGTCTCTGTCAAAGCTCTTTCGCTCCTGATCTGCCTGAGATGTGGTTAGAAAAAGGAGTTTCCAGGGCCAGAGATTTAGCTCAGTGGTACAACACCTGCCTGGCAAGCACAAGGTCCTGAGTTTGATTCCCAGTACAAAAAAAATAGGAGTTTCCAGCATTGGCTGCAGGTTCATTACTCTCCACCATGGCAGATGCCAGGACTTCATGCTGAGGGGCCTCAAAAAAAATGTTTGTCCCATAAGTTGAGCATCCACAGCTTCAGGGATCTTTCCTTGCTGAATGAAGGGATGGAAACACAATGAAATAGGACTTTAGGGAAGGGGTAGTGCAGGCAGGTCCCTTGATGTCCTTGGGTTTGGGCAGAAAAGAAAAGGCCAATAAAGACAGGGAAAGAAGAGAGAAAAGGAAAAGAAAGAAGAAAGATGAAGAAAGGAATGATGAAGAATGTAAGAAAGGTAGAGAGAACAGCACTGTATTTCTTGAGAATTACCAGAGATGATGATGAGTCTCTGGATGAGAACATTTTTTTTTTTAATTTAAGGGACTGCTATGGCAGAGAGAGTTATCCCCAGCTCCAAGCTCATCTCGCTATTTGCCAGCAGACCAGACCAGGCAGCCTTTCTTGAACATGTGCTGAGCAGGATGGACTTTGCATGAGGTTGAGTAATTTTTGTATATCTGAAATTGAAGGCAAAAATCCTTGTGATTCAGATGCTGACAGCTTGGGGGAGAGAGAATAAGCGAGATAAATAAGGAGCTCATAAAACATGCATGGAGAGAAATAGAGCAGGGAAGGAGCAAGAGTGTTAGGGTGGACTCTGGAGGGAGGTGGACAAATGTGGAAATGAAAGAAGTTAGCTACATGGATAATGGGATATTCCCGGAGAGGGGCCAACAGCTGGAAAGATTCTGAGCTGGGTGGGTACCTGGGGGGCTCTGGAAAGGGCCATGTGGCCAGGGATACAGGAGCAAGGAAAATGAGAGGGACGGGGCCAGAGAGATGACAGGACTTTGCATGTCGTTAGAGGATTTTGGCTATCATTGGGTAGTGAAGAAGTGGAGAAGCATTTTTTCACATTTTAATGAATCAACCCTAGGTTCTGCAAATGATGTGCAATAGGTCAAGCAGGGAGCCCAGATAGACATGAAGGTATCAGGGTCAGGGTCAGTAGGAACCATAACAGGCACTTGGAATCTACTTGAGGTAAAGGGGACAGAAGGAATGGGTGCTAAGACCAAAGAGTCAACATTGTCCAAATGCTTTTGAGCTAAGGGCCACAACAAACTAGGAGGAGCATTTCTACCTACCAAGTCTGTGGTGGGGTAAAGCTCCAAGTGCTGGTTGCCTTCTAGGAATCCAGTGGGAGCTGGTGGTGAGCCTGAGTCTAGTGTTTAGGGGAAAGATCTGAGCTAAATTTATAAATGCAAGTATTCAGATGATTTTTACAACCATGAGGCCAAGGACACTGATGAGGTAGTGATGGAAAATAGAGAAGTCCATGGATGAAAATAGAGAAGTCCAAAGGCAAGACCAGTGTCCGGAAGCCTTCTGAGATTGGGTCAGTTTATAGGAGGAGGAAGGCTGATGCTGAAGCATGTCATCTGCTGTAATGAATCAACTAAGCGGGCTAAGAATTGACCCAGGGATACAGTAGAAAAGTATGAATGGCACTGAGGAGCAGCCTACTTTGCAAAGCAGCGGAAGAGGTCCTGCCTGAGGCAGTGTTGGGAAGCTGATTCCAGGACCTGTGAGAGGAGAACCTAGCACCTAAGCCCGGACAATGACACCGTGCTCCAGCCCGGGTGTCTGTTGGAAAGGGACACAGAGAAAGGGGATCAGGCAGAGTCAGTAATCCTTTCTTCTTTTCTTTTTCCAGGGGGGAAAATGATACTGTATGCATATCAGGAGGGGATCCAGCCAAGAGATGGCAAAAGGCTTCTCTCTGATTGTACAGGGGTTGCATACAGAGCCACTCAGCCATTTCTAGGGCGTCTGGGGGAGGCCAAAGAAACGGACATGGGCAGAACAACCTTATCCCTTCTATAGGATGGACACGGGGGGCTCTGTGCCGTTAGCCACCTCACTCCTGGATTCTGCTGTCCCTATTCCTGCGCAATGGCCCCGTGCCTCGCAAAGTTTGGAGGTGTTTATGTAGCTGGGTACCTCAAAGCTTATGTTCCCGGATGAGAAGTGCCCCCCCCCCGCGCTGTGTCTCTATCCACGGAGGGGGTGTCGCTGCAATCCCTCAGGGCCCTACTTGGGTCTCTTTCTCCACAGGCTCTCCAGCAGCCGAGTGCGGATTCTCCCCACCCCTCTTCCCTGGACGGTGCAGCCCCGGGTATTCCGGAGGGGTTGACACTGGGTCCCGGGTGGGAGTGCACAGAGAAAGGGACACCCTTGTCCCTAACTAATGCTTAGCAGCTGCTGCTGTCGCGCTGCAGAAATGCCCAGTTTCCACCGCACTCTCAGTGATGCAGGGACTGAATGCGGCTAGCATCGTTTTGCATCTCAGAAAGGCAGGAGGAGAAAAAACAAAACAAAACAACAACCAAAAACCCTGGTGTGGGTCAGAGTGGAGGGAGAGGTCAGGCCTTTGGCCTATTAAAGGTGATGCTTTGGGGGGCTGCCCCCCGCCCCCGCCAAGCCTAGGCCGGAGTACACGTCCCCTGTGGGAAGGGCGCCCCTCGCCGGCAGCGCTTGCTGGACCAGGTGGTCCTCCCGCGGCGGCGTCCATCCATCCATTCATCGCGATTCCCAGCGCGCGTCTCCGAGACTCCCACCGAATCTATGAATGGGGAGAGGAATGCGAGGCAGCGGCTGTTTGCCTCCTGCTTCCCTGCCCCCTCCTCCCTCGGGCCAAGCGGTGCAAAGTGACAAGGAGGGGGTGGGGGCCCTGGGGGGGCCGCAGGAGAGGGTGCGGGTCTGGCTGGAAACCGCAGTATTTATATACCCCTCGGCTCCAGGACCGAGGAGGCAGGTCGGAGCCACCCATCCCCCCGCCCCAGCGGCTCCCGCACCCCGCCCCCGGCTTGGCAGGTGCGGGGGTGGGAGCCCGAGGTCCGGCTGCTGACGTCCGAGCGCCTGCTCTGTCAATGAACGGCAGCGGCAGCCTGGGGACTGTTCTGGCAACGAGGCTACAGACGTCATCGCCTCCTGTTGGACTGGGGGGAGGGGGGTGTCCAGGCAGCGTCGCCGGCTTAAAGGAAAACTCTCTAAGTTCAGGCAGTCAGGAGAGTCGTTCCTGAGAGTGCACGCACCCCCACTTGTCAAGTGCGCGCGGACACACACACACACACACACACGTGCACACTTGCACACAGGGACGTGCAGTCTACTCCTAGGTGTGTGGGTCCAAAGTTCCTGCGGCGAGTTTGGGCTGAGATGGATCGATCTTTTTAGCCCCTGGAGCAGTAGGGGTTGCCTTCTTCAGGACCCCCAGATGGAAAAGAGGGGACATCACTTGTCTTTCAGAGTAGTGTCCCTCTGCTGCGAGAAGATCAGCGCGGAAACCCAGAGTGCTCAGAGTCTTTGGAATGTGCCGGCAGACTGGAGGAGATGCCAGCGTCCTGGACAGGTCCGAACTTGGGCCACCCTGGCTTGGCAACTTCTTTTGCTCCGTTCTGGACCTCCCGATCCGTGCGTTTTGTCCTTCCATTCGCCCCTTTTGAATTTATGAACTGGAAATGCAGCAGATAGGCGCTTCCGTATACTTTGGCGGGTAAGTTGATAAATCATTTTACCTATCATTTAACCCTTGCGAGTCCAAAAAAGACTTCATCCCAACCTCTCTTTATACTTAAAAAAAAAGTTCCCAGCCTTTTCCCCCATCCTTATTGGCAATAAGCAAATTGGTGCGCGCGCGTTTTATGTTCGTGGATCTGATTGTTTGGGGGGGACCAAGTGATGAGGAAGAGGGAGAAAGAAGAAACTGGAGTTTCTAAAGCTGAAGAATCAGGGCTTTGCAGAGCAGGTGAGAAAGACCACAGCCAGCCCAAGGCCTGGTGACTGCCTAGGGGTGCAGACCTGATGGAGTTTCCAGTAGAAGAGTTGTAGAAGACAGCGCGCCAGCTGCAAACCGCAGAGCCGCCGCGCCAGCCCGGCAGGTGCCTCTGGAGGCGGCCTTTAGAAGGGCTGGCCACCCCTCAACTTCCTTCTTTCTTCCACTCGCCTTTCTCGCTTCTCAGTGGGGACCTGACACCCCCGTGGGATCTTGCCATCCCTACCTCTACTTCCCCTCTTTTCTGTCCTCCACCTCTCGCTCCAGAAAGATCCTATGATGTCATAGGAAGGAGGGGGTCCTGAGTCCCCAGCGCCTAAATCCTCACTATGTTACATTCTGCAGCATTTCATTTTCTTCATTCCACCCCAATTTGCTTGCAGTCTTTGAAAACATAACCCCACGAAGCACAGCACACATCACACTTCCCCCACAGCCAGAAGATAGGCTGCTTCATAACTAGATAGTGCTGGGAGTCCTGACAGAGGGCTCCCCAGCCATCCTGACCCCCTTAAAATTAGGGGGCAATATGTAGAGGGGCTAAGAAGCCTCTCTTCTCCGGTTGTGATCTCTTATCTCCCATTTGCTTAATCTTCTTATCGAAGGGAACAGAGGAAGAGGAGAGAGGAAGAAGGAGAGAGGAGGAAGTAGAGGAGGAAGGAGAGAGGAAAAGGGAAAGAGGGGAGAAAGGGAGAGAGAGAGAGAGAGAGAGAGAGAGAGAGAGAGAGAGACTGATGGAGCTGATTGTGGATTTCTGCACCCAGTCCTGGCCCCTCCTGCCTTCCTGCCACTCCAGCGTCCCTTCCCCTCTTTCAGCAGCAGTTTCTTTCCGTCTCCCTCCCTAGTCTATTTTCCCCACCCATTTCCTCTCCTTCTAACCCCCTCCCCTCTACCTAACCCCACCTTCACTCTCCTCTGCAAGGGGGGAGGGCCAGGGGGTGGGGAAAGAAAACCCCAAACCCCAGCCCTGGGCAGAGATGTCGAAGAAACGAAAAGCCCTCGAGGGTGGAGGAGGTGGAGGAGAATCCCAGCTCCCAGAGGAGGACCCCACTGCCTGGTTTGGGGGCAGCAGCGAAGAGCAAGGTAGGGGGAGGAGGAGGAGGCAAAGGGCTGATCACAGGCATGAGAGGTTGGGAGTGGAGATCCTCTGCAAGAATGCCCAGCCGCCCTCCTCAGAGCTCCCTATGGCCAGACAACTCCAGTGGACTCCCCCCACAACAAATGGGATTTTACATGTGTCTCCAGGAAATCGAGGGTGGGATAGGGCTGATCAGATGAGGGCAATGCTGGAGACCCAGATCAGTGAACTTGAAGCTGTGTGGGGAGAAAGGGAGGGAGGGTGGGACACTGAGGTGGCAGGAGGAGGCCTGGGGGCACTGGCTGGGGATAGCAGGCCATTTTCCCTCCCTGCCTGCCTTGTCCTGTGCTCTGGGGTGGATGGACTATTCTATGGTTGTGTGGCCTGTGTCGATGTCTGTGCAGGACCCCCGTGTCCAGAAGATAGGGTGCTGGTGATGTCCTCCTAGTGTATGCTGCCGATGAAGGGCAGCAGGCAGGGCCACTGCCTTCTCCCATGCTTCTCCAGTCAGGGATGCTGAGTTTCGTCATGTGGAATCTTCATCCCCTGCCCAGGCATCCTCCTGAAGTTGGAGGTGAGGATTGAGCCAATGGAGTGATATGTTTGATTCAAGGAGACATGGAATGGGAAAGCAGTTGGGTGCTTCTTTGCTTGGAATAATACCAGTTAAAACGTGAAGATGGAAAATTTCCTATGGAAACAAAAATGATACTTGGAGATCTGATTTCCACATAAAAGAAACCCAGACAGACACCTTTTATTTCACTTAAAGTATTCTGGATTTAGCTAAAAGTAGGCCTAGATGAAGCAATCAAGTCTTTTCTGGGCTATAGCTAAAATGCAGAAGAAAAATGAGCTGGGATGGAAAGCTTTTGTTGTTGGTTAAGCTGTGGAAGATTAGGAGCTAAGACACTAAGGGAGTGATCAGTGATCAGAACCCAGGTAGGCAGGCAGGT
Source organism: Hydrochoerus hydrochaeris (assembly GCA_004027455.1). NCBI lineage: Eukaryota > Metazoa > Chordata > Mammalia > Rodentia > Hydrochaeridae > Hydrochoerus > Hydrochoerus hydrochaeris. The sequence goes on along the minus strand of PVLA01007886.1, from coordinate 6,529 downwards.
GGGAAGAACGGCCGTGTATGCCAGCTTTCCTATTTGCAGACAACCTATGGCCAGGGCTGGTGGCATGCTCAGGTCAGGAGAGATAGCTGGTGGTTCCAAAATGGAGCCAGTGGTTCTTCTTCTTTGACGTCACGAGAGACACAAAGTCACAAGAGTCCTTCAGTCATGGAGAACACGCATCTCTGTGTGCGCAGGGCATCTATAGTATGTCCTGAATGCATTTTAAACAAAGGCCTAAAATTTGACTATGTCTGAACTGTGTGATTTGGTTTCAGCAGAAATAGTTGAGTTCATTGGCACTTGCTTACCTCAAATGTGGTGGTGTTCAAATCATTGTCTCTCTTTTAACTTTCTTTGCTCAGTTATGCTTTCAAAGAAAACCAGGGCATGTCTTAAGTTAATTTTACTGATAAAGAGATTTTGGTAAGAAATTCAGATATTGCAAATGGCTTTATTTGTGTGATTGATATTTTTCTATCTTTGAAGGTAGTAATTTGGTAGTACCATGGGTGTCTTGGAAATTCTCCATCTCTGAATACAGTACTGGTTTTGAGCTGGGGTTACTCTGTAAAGGTATCTGCTTTTTCTTTGGGATGAGAACTGATGAAGTTGGAAACAACCACTATTAAGGTGCATAACAATGTGAATATATGTTTTTCTATTTTCATAGTGAATGAATGTATAGCTGCAAGTTCTAAAAAAAAGAAATAAGTATTGTGTTTTAACTAATATTTCTCATCTTGTTTTTGTGGAAAGTATGGTATTAGAACAAAATAAAAAAGCTGTGTTATGGGGGGGTTGCTGTATTATCAAATAGGAAATAATTCCTGCCTTCCCCAGATTCTAGGACTGAGCAGAGAATAATAGTGTGCAAGTAAAGATAGACAACTAGAACTACCTATATTCATATTATTCACAGGTTATTAATTTTGTAATAATTTATTATACAAATTGAGATTTTACTGTACACTTTGTATTTGGCAAATACAAATTCTACTTTATAATTGGGAATAATGAACTGTAGAAGCTATTAAGTGTGAACATTGCACTACCATTGTGTCGTGAATACATTTGCTTGGCAGATGGAAGCCGTGGTCCATAATTAGTGTGGTACAAATGCATCTGTATTGACTTGTGCATGGCTCTATATGGATATGACTATCTCTTTGATGACGTGAGAAGCGACACCAGTTGGGTGCCAGTGTTTGAATGGGAGTTGATGGTAACAGGAGATCCTTAAGAATCTGGAGCTCCTCTGCCTCTATGACTCAATGCTATTGCTGTTTTTCCATTGGTTTCTCAGCCAGTTTAAAAACCTGCATGCTGAAAAATGGAAAGTGTTGCTGACCTTGATTATCAGAAGGGGCTTCTTTCAAGTTCCAACAATTAGGAAGGTGATATGTTTGTTCATTTCGACCACTGCAAGTATATTATAGCATTTATTAAATTAAGTCAATTGGAAATTGAATTTCAGTTATGGTCTTTGATTTCAGGAACTCCTGTCAGCAGCTTGATCTGACATGAAGATTTACATAGCTGATAAGCATGTAGGTTTCTGGAGAAGAATGTGATGGGGAGTTAGAACCCCCAAACACCTTTCATGACCTCACCTGCCATCTATCTATGCCAGGAATGAAGAGCGTATGTCATGGCTGGCAGGTGTTCATTCGTGTTCCTGTGCTGATGTCTCTTTGCAATGGTCTTGCAGTGACAACTTTTTAGTGTATATATTTGGAGAATGATTCCTTTTGACATATTTAATGTGATGTAACATAGTTGGTTTATTTCCACCCTATTACCCTCCTTATCTGTATTTCCATCCTCTTTTCTAATAGTTTTTCTTTTACTTTCATGTTTCTCTTTTCCCTCTCTAGATTTTATGTATGAAAGAAAACATGATATTTACCCAAGTCTGGCTTATTTTACTCAGCATAGTGAATTCCAGTTCTTTCAAACTTCCTGAAAATGATATAATTTCATTCTTTATAGCTGGATAATATTCCACCATGTATACATGCCACATTTTTCTAATCCATTCATCAGTTCGTGAGCATATAGGCTCTATCAATAGCTTAGATATTTTGCATTACACTGAAGTAAACATGGGAATATGGTTTTGTCTATAGTATCTTGCCTTTAGTTCTTTCAAGAATATAGTGAAGAGTGGTATAGTTGGGTCAAATGGTAACTTTATTTTCAGTTTCTTGAGGAACCTCCACATTGGCTTCCAGAGTAGCTGTACTAATTTATATTCCCACAAACAGTGTATAAAGATTCTTCCTCTCCTGGGTCCTCACCAGCACTTATTGCTGTTAATATTCTTGATGATGGCCGTACTGACTGAGGTAAGATGGATTTCACTGTAATTATTTTTAATTTGTTTATTTTAACACAGGATACAGTTTATTTAAAACTTAATAAATAGATGGGAGCAGCAATATGGGATTCATAGGCTTAATAAATCAGGCAGCAGCAAGATGGGATTCATAGGCTCTGAGAATGGAGGAAGGGGCTTATATATTAAGCTAGACAAAGGTGTGTATGCAGGCTTTGTAGAAAAAGTAATTAACATAAAAGAGATAAGTTAAGAAGCAGTCTAGGCATAAGTGACTAATAAAAGATCCTCAGTCTTCAGGATTTTTCCTGGTAGGATTTGGGATGTGAACCAGGGTGACATGAGGGGTAAGATGGTAGTTATGGCCAGGATGCAGAACCAGAATGTTTTAAGATTTCTTCCTTTAAATATTCTCAGCATAATTGTGAGTCATACTTCTCTGAGGCTGAAGATGTTGGACATATTTTCATATACTCATTGGCTGTTTGCTCAATTTGTTTACCAATTTATTGATTGGATTTTTTTGGTGAGTTTTCAGTTCTCTATGTAGTATGGATGTTACTCATATGTTGGAAGAGTAGCTGGTCAAACTTTCCCCCGTGATGAAAACTGTCTCTTCAGACGGTTTGCTTTGCAGTGCAGAGCTTTTGTTTGTGGTGTCACAGTACCTGATTTCAAAATATACCACAAACTCATAGTAACCAAAACATTATGGTACTGACATAAAAACAGACCAGAATAAAAAAGGGGACATGGAAACAAACCTACACAACTACAGCCATCTGATTCTTGACAAAGAGGACAAAAATACAATGTTGGAGAGAGGACTGGCTGTCTTTTTAACAAATAGTTCTGGAAAAACTGGATATTCATGTATAGAAGATTGGAACAAGATCTTTAACTCTCATGCTGTACAAAAATCAATTAAAAATGAATAAAAAACTAAAAATTTTGGAATTCCTAGGAGAAACCATAGGGAGACACCTGAAGCCATAGGCACAAGTCAGGACTTCCTGAATAGGCCTCCAATAGCACAAGAAGATTAATAGCAAGAGTCAAAAAATGGGATTACACTAAATTGAAAAGCAGTGGAATTCTTGTTAGTAGTTTCTCATAGAAGATTCTTTATGTTGGAAGCAGGATAAAACAGTGGGTTGTTGTACACACAGATGATTTTCTTTTCTTCTCTGACTTTGATGCTTTTATTTTACTTAACTGAGTAAAAAGGAAAATGGGGAAGGTTATGGTACATTTGAGTGAACATTTCTTTTCATGTCCCATAGAAATTATTTGATATGTGTGTGCATGTATGTGTGGGCCTATAGAAATGGTCAAAGTATTGTTCTCTTACAGACCACATACAGATCCACAGCTAGATCTGACCCTGGCTTATGTGCATACAATATTAATGGTAAATATTTATATACAGTGTTAAATGTATGTCATCTTTGTGACTTTTAGAGAAATTAGCATGCAAATGAATAATGTCAGGTGCTATCTTCATCTTTTCTACCTTTCTTCATTGCTTTGAGCTTAGACATGTTTTACAGTGCTCAATTAACTATGTAGACAGTGGATATGGTAGTTTGTATAGGAAGTAACTGTGACAAAAACACTGAGTGATTGTATTTATTGATCTCACAATTTTAGAACAGACTACAATTTTTTTTCCATTCACTTTGTGTTCTTTTCAAACCTTTATTACCAACTTAAGAACTTCATTTTAATCAAAGGGTACTCACTAATCCCGTGTTCTCTGCAGTACAATTTTGTTCTCCCAACCCTACTCTAATTTCTCTACATAATTTTGTCTTCAAGTCCTCACCCACCCCCATTTCTTTTAAGATGGCTTTTGGACAGGAAATAATGTCAATTGTCCATTTTAAAGTTAATATAATGAGTGTTTTAAAAAATAAGTAGTTTCTGTTTTGGATGAAATTAGGTAAAATGTTCTCTGTACCAATTTTCTGGGTTCCCACTGTGTAGTTTTAAAAGTCAAGTAAAGAGGAACCACTGGTCTAATGAATCCAGGGGAGGTTTGAATAAGACCTGTTTATAATTTAATTTGTGGAATTTCTTGAGCCATACTGAAACCTTCTGTGGTAGCTTTCCCATTGTCCAATGAATCAGTGACCTGTGTAAACAGATAGTTGGCTATTTACAATGGTATACATATCAGAGTGACATTTGGATTTGGAGACACTCTTGTATCATTAATGGTTGTATCATTAATGGTTTTGGAGAAAGAAGCTAAAAGTGAGCACATATGAAATAAGATAAATTCTTGTTTCTGAAACTATAAAAGTGAATGTGTAAATTCACTAGAAGTTACACCAAGACCATCCCCTGAAGTTAACTGGGCTGATCTTTCCAACAGATTAATATTTTTAATAGAATTGATAAGATTGATAATTTTTTATATATTAAGAAAAACATTTCTTTTTCATACTGTATAACAATATACAATTTATAATCATTAATATTAAGGAATGGACATGACCCTTGGGGGAAAAATAAATATTAAAATGTTTATTACATAAATGCTCTTGTCTATTGAATTTGATAAAAAAGAGAGTTATAATCTTGGTATTTTTAAGTCCTTGTGTTAGTTTCTTTGGCTGATAGAGGAATACCCATTGTCACTGAGAAGATAGAGGAGAGAGGTAAGTGTGGAGGAAAAAATATGAAATAGAATGGAAGCTCAGTCTCAAACTTGGACCTGATCACCTTTTGGAAATTGTCTGCACCCATAAAACAAAAGACACTCATGTGCCTCTCTCCTCATCTGTGAAATTAGAAGTTGAGCTAGATGACCTTGATGGTCAAATTTCTATCACTTTGATTATAATTGTGCAAAGAGTGGATAAATCATTACAATACTCTAACCTAAATGGCATCTGACAAGGAAAGTAAAAGCAGGGCAGCTTTCAGAAAGGCAAGAGCTGGGAGCATTGTTTCTTTTGGGCCCAGTGGGATCTCTAAGCATCTTGGGACATTAATACAGAGCATCTTTTGACATATAGGTCAGCACCAACCCACTTTTACACTGAAAAGAGAAGTGGAAAACCTTTGCCATTCTCTTCTGTCCCCAGAAATACACACATGCCCCCTCCCACCAAATAAACAGGACTACAAATAAACAGGTTTGTAAATTATATAACATCACTGCCTCCTATCTTTTCTATGGCTAGACTGAGTGGTACAAAGGGAACATTTACTTCTCAGGTAAGTAGGCATTATCTTTACCTTGTTAGATAAAAGAGAACTTTAATAAAAGAACTGCTCAACTGTAACCAAAAACATCTTTGTTAAGAGATTTTTGGCTCTGTCTTTTCTTTCTTGATGAATATAAGGTAACAATCACAATAGCCAGTAGTGTAATTACATATATTATACATAATATATGATATATAATATGCACACATTAATCCACATTAAAAACAATCAAATATCATAAAGGGATGCACAGAGAGATGTGCAGTCCATCTTCTTTCACCTCCATTTACTTTCCTCTTTAAAGTCACCAGTGTTACTAAGGTTAAATTCAGCTACCTAGAAGTATCCTGTAGTGTGCAAGTCTTTATATGTAATGTTCTGTCTTATTTGAAAATAACAGTTCTTCCACACTTTCTCCTTAAACCTTGCTTTATTCACTGATCTGTAGCTTAGAAATTTATCAAAATGTACAAATCTACTTAAATTTTTTTCTGTATGGTATCACATGGTAAAGTATACTAAAATTCATTTAGTTAATCCTTTTAATGTTCAAGATACTGATCTATTGATTTAACAAGTGGTAAACAATAAATAGTACATTTTGAACACCTGTGTACATTTGTATGTTGATAAAAGTTCCAGATAGAGAAGATGGGTCAAAGAGGTGGTAACAATTCAAACTCCTCCAAATGCCAACTTGCCCACATCTGTCCCAGTTTTCTGTTAGTTTGAGTCAGTTTGAACTGTCTTTAGTATAGAATCACATCATATATGTATATAATTTTTTTTGGTGCCAAGAATAGAACTCAAGACCTTGCACTTGCCAGGCAGGCACTGTGCTGCTGAGCTATATCCCCACCCTAGACATTTCATCTGAAAGACTCAAAATTAGGGTATGTGGCAAATATAAGCATGCTCTTCAAAATGATGAATAAAATATTTGGCATACAAACTGTCTTGGTTACTTTTCTTTTTTTT